>CAKOAT010086265.1:0-36028 GCA_932364175.1 Eruca vesicaria subsp. sativa
AGTGGATATGTGACGTTTTTGCCATCACCCAATTTCAAGCCGTCGTCCCACGAGTTTCTGATGTATGAGTTTTTGTGATGTGAGTTTTGAGCCATGGATTGGCGTGTGATGTTTTGTGTATGAGTATATTGACTATTTTGGAGATATGCTTTGTTGTAAACTCGTGGAGATCGCTTTTGGAATTAGGGTGCAGCATCTAACGTTGTGGTTTATACTGGAGTTACATTTGGCATGTTTGCCGGTTATTGGTTTTGTTGACTGCTTCAGAGACGTGTCAGTTGGGTAAGCTGGCATAAGATGTGGAGAGCTATTCATGTTCATTTAGTTTTACTAGTTATGTTTGGAGGTCGCGTTATTCAGAGATTCGCCAGAGATGGAGCTGAGTTTTACGTTGCCAGTTTTGAGATATAATTATTGTCATGATATCAAGAAGTATAGAGTTGCTGAGGAAAATGGTTTATACCCTTGGAAGAGATGAGAGTTTTATTTCTTCCACACTACATGTTGAGGAGTTATTGGATACAAGAGCAAACCGATTTTTGAAGACCGTGCGATAATTAAGGATGATGGACAACAAGAGACGCATGAGCTGCTAGTTGTTACAGCATATAAGAATGTAATTGAGACCTATAGAAGGGTCACCATCGGATAGAAGACACGTTTATATGATTGAGTTGGAACTAGAGGTAACACCAGATTCACGAGTTCCATACCGACTAGTGAGAGCAGGGATGACCAAACTGATGTGACAGTAAAAGATTTAGCAGACAAGATTTTATTAGACCGGATTTTTCGCCATGGAGGCCACCAATGTTACTGCGACGAAGGAAGATGATATTCTCAGACTTTGTGTAGGCTACAGAGGTTTAAACAAGGTGACATCAAGAATAAGTATCCGCTTCCGTGTATTGATGAGTTGTTGGAGTAGCTGCAAGGAGTTTTATGGTTTTCGAAGGTTGATTTAGCATCGGATTATCACCAGATCCCCATAGCGGAGGAGGATGTGTGGAAGACAACCTCCCGTACACGTTATGGATAATATGAGTTGGAAATAATATTATTGGGTTGAAGAATTCACGGATAGCATTCATGAAACTTAAGGATAAATTCTTTTTCGAGCACTTGGATAAGTGTGTAGTTGTATTCAACAACAACATCCTGAAAATTGTTGGAGTAGGGGGAAGTAAGATGAGCATGGTCAGATTTGGTATTTAATACAAAGGTCAGATCATTGCATAAGCAGCAAACTAGATGAAGATTATGAATTTGAAGCATTTTGGAATGGAAGTTAGAGATTTTTGGAGTGATCACCAAAGTTGTCTTTTACTTTGACTATGGAATATCTACGTGGAGATGCATTAGCGTGGTAGGAGAAAGTACGAATAAGCCACTTGGGACCTATCAGACTTAAAGAAGAGGATTTGTTAGAGGTGTCATTCAGGAAGGGAATCTGATCAGAAAATTTTTGGATTGAAACCAAGTAGAGATTCAGAGCATGTGTTGTGTCGTCGCTTACTTCAGGTTAAGAGATTTAGTGGAGAAAGCTACCAAGCAGGGAAGCAGTAGTTATCGAGTTGTCTCCGTTGCAATCACCGTCATGAAGAGAGTTGTATTAAGATTTATGATGTGGTCAGTTGGAGCATATTTTGAGGCCAAACATTCAGTGCGCGATTTGGAGTTAGCAGCAGTTGTATCGGCTTAGAGTTTTGAGGATCATCATTGTATAGCAAGGAAGTTCAGATTCATGGGGATCATCAGAGTCTGAAATATATGTGCGCATTCATTAACTTGTACTTTAGGACGTGCATTTGGATTGAGTTGGTAGCAGTCTACAGTTTGAATGTGGAATGACATTTGGTGAGGCCAACCAAGTGGTAAATGTCTTAAGTGGGTACATGAGAGATATGTCAGGAATCACAGAGGATCGAGAGTTACTGGAACGCTTGTAAGCTTTAAGATCACGTGCATTTCAGTAGAGGAGGATACAATCGACATTGGAGCATTGGAGTATTGGAACATACAATTTACTAGGGATATTACACCAAACTCAAGATAGCAATATGGATTGGTTAGGTGGATCGATGTTGAGAGTGATGTACATCATACAGTTTTGAAGCAGGTTGTCCTTATAAGAGAATTGAGTTGGTGTGTTGGATGTTGAGCTGTTAAGAAAAAGGATCTTACAGCAAACATATCACTCGCGTTTCTATGTTCACCTGAAAAACACCCAGGATTACAAGATATGAAGTGTTATTATCATTGGACTAGTTTGGGAAAGATTGTAGCGTTGCGTCGCAGTGTCTGATGGTTATGTTTGAAGACCGGATACCTATCAGGTTATTGCTGAGTTTGCTTTTGCCAGAATGGAAACGAAACCTCGGGATTATGAATCATCACGTGTAGAGAGGATATGAGGAATTGTGGATGTATTTACTAAATCATTTATCTCCCGAATAATTTTGAAGGCAGTTGGAGCTGGCCAGTTGGCACATAGTACATCAGAGGGAAATCGTAATGATTGCATGGAGTTTTTGTGGGCGTTATATCGGGTCAGGATGTAAATTCAAGTTTATATATGGAGAATTTCTAAGAAGGCGCTTGGAGCAAAGACCTATTTGAGTATTACTTATCATCTAGAGACAGAGGATCAGTTAGAATGACCATTCAGATTTTTGAGAATTTATTCAGAGATTGTGTCTTACAGTGGAAAGGAAGTAATGGAAGTGTCTACCTCTAGCAGAGTTTGCTTACAGTGACAGTTATAATTAAAATATTGAGACAGCGCCATGATAAGTGTGAACAAAAGTAGGGGAGCATCAAGTTGTAGAACCATCAATGGTTCAAGAGATGATAGAGTAAGTGGACATGCTCAAAGTTGGCTTTGGGACGGCTATGATCGTCAGAGAGTATGAAGATAAGAATCGTAAAGAGTTGGAGTTTCAGGTAGGAGATCATGTACACCTGAAAATAAGAACATTTCAAGGAGGTATAAGACTTAGAAGCTAAAGAAAGGTAAACTGAAATATATTGGACCATATTTCATTGTGGAAATGATTGGAGTGATCGCTTACAAATTGGAGAAGTTGCTTTGGGATTGGATCTATCAATAGAGCTATCAGATTCTAGTTGTTGATTTGAGGAAGTCGTGAGAGAGTCAGAGCTTTGTTGCATCAGGCGCCAGATGACTTCAGAGGGAATGTATGCGTTTTGTCAACCAGTATAGAATTATAGATCGTCAAATGGAAGCATTTCAGGGAATGTCGCCAGTGTCTGTCAGAGTTGTTGAGAGAGATAGGGTTCACAAGAAGATCTCAGAGACCAAGCAGATTGATTACTCAGAGTTTTATTGCTATGATTTTGGACAGTCAACGAGCGACTCGAATTCGGGGACGAATTCCTTGTTAGTGGGGGAGAATTGTAACGACCCCAAATCTGATTACAAAACTTGTTAGCATGCTAAGACCTATTCCTCCCCTCTATAAATACCCACCACCCTAGCTCAGCACCTTGTTTTCTCCACCAGCAAGAAAAATAAAAGAGAGAGAGAGAGAGAGAGAGAGAGAGGAAGAGAGAAAGAGAGAAGAAGGGAAATCCTTGATTCTGAGCCACCTCCGGAGCTCGCCACGACCACCAGACACCGTGACTACGCCAAGCTCATCACCACCACTCGCCATAGCAAGAAACCGCCGGAATCTGCCGCACCTACAAGCATTGTTTTGTCCGTTTAGAAAACTGACCATAACTTCATAACCGTTGAGAATCTCGTGAATGCAAGGCCACCACCGTGTTCTACTCGTCGAGACGAAGCCGTAGACCCCAAAAACGCCTCAATCGGAGCTCGGAGCCGCCGTCACGCGCCCCCGCAAGATTCCCCTCCGCGCGCGCGTGTAAGCCACGCGCCGCCGCCACTCGCCGGAGCCGCCGCCGGACCGCCGTGCCGCCGCCGCCGGATCGCCGCCGGAGCCGCCGTCGGACCGCCGTCCCTCCGCCGCCGGACCGCCGCCGGACCGCCGCCGGACCACCGTCGCCGCCGGTGACCGCCGCCGGTGACTCGCCGGTGACTCGGTCAACTCGGCCGGGTCAACCCAGCGAGTCAACTCGGTTGACTCGGTAAACCGGTGGTTGGACCGGTTCAATTGAATTGCGATTTGGTTAAGGTAAACCGGTGGTTAAAATCAATTGAATTTTGGTTAGGNCCGCCGCCGGACCGCCGCCGGACCACCGTCGCCGCCGGTGACCGCCGCCGGTGACTCGCCGGTGACTCGGTCAACTCGGCCGGGTCAACCCAGCGAGTCAACTCGGTTGACTCGGTAAACCGGTGGTTGGACCGGTTCAATTGAATTGCGATTTGGTTAAGGTAAACCGGTGGTTAAAATCAATTGAATTTTGGTTAGGAGTAAACCGAATTGAAATTGATTTGGTTTTGGTTCAATTGAAATCGAATCCGGTTAAGGAAAACCGGCTGGTCCAATTCGATTTCAATCTGGTCAAGGGTTGACCGGCTTGGGTCAGAGTTGACCGGGTTGACCTTTGACCAGCGGGTTGACTTTTCCGTAATCACCCGTTTTCGACCGTTCGAAGGTCATTCTGACTCGGAATTTCGATCTGATTTCAGATTTGGGATCTATTTGAGCAGCTGGAGTTCATAGATACCACTTTTCCCCAGTTGCTAAGGTGAGGGTCTACTTCCGAACGATCCGTACGTGACTTAGAATTTTAAATAAATATAATTTATTTCTATTGTGTTCCGTCTGCGTGAAATCGAGTCTGTCATTGCTTGATTAGTTTAGGTTGCTTGCTTAAACCGGAACTAGGTGGTTAGAGGATTCAACATTGATTGCTTCACTTAATGTAATCATTAGTTAGAATTGTTTGGCCGGATACAGAGACGGACTTCTGTATGTCGGATTGTATGAGGGGCTACGGACAGTCAGTCGACCGGCTGGACCGTAGTCTGGTGTGGTCGATAAAGCGTCTGAGGGCGNATTTGGACGGACTTGGTGCTATTGGACTTTTTATTCGGATTTTTATTTGGGCTTGGGCGAGTGTAGTTGGGCTTTTATGTTTCGAGATATTATGGGTGGCCCGTCGTCCTAGAGAGAGGGAGACGGGTGGCACATTGTTATTTGATGACGCGTCGGGGATGACACGATGTACTCCACATAGGAGGTGACAGGTGTCACAACAACTTTCTTGGACATATGATCAAGGGTTTATATGAGTGTAGAGGAACTATATGGTTAGTCACTTAGTTAATTTGAAGCATTTAACATCTATTATCCGGCTATCAGTTAGGGTTCCGAGAGAACTTTTTAAACCATATATATGTGGACTAATCTTTCGGACCTCATGTGTTTAAGGTTTATTTAAACTTATTGGTTCAATGTTTTTTTTGTTGTTGTGCAAAGGCAGAAGAAGAAGAAACTAGAAAGAAGCTTGTGATAGCCAAACCTTTCGCGTTGGAAGATGATAAAGATTCTGAGCACACAGCTTCGAATGGCATCCGTCGGATTCTTAGCCTCTTCAAGAACGTGCGCCTTGGATCTGATCTCACTAATTTTCAGGTTCAGACAAAAAAAAACTTGTTGAGACCAGTCTTATTGATATATTACAGAACGACCATTGCTTTTTTTTAGAAGACTAAACTTATTTTAGTATTAAAATTTGATTAAATCTTCATAATTTGAAGTAGCTAGGCAGTAGGCATCATGCATGAAAGTGAACCCTTGAACCATATTTCTGCCCTCCTTATTTATGACATTATTTCCCCTTGTTCATCATTTTTAGATTTTTTACTTTTGAAATATTAATTTCTAAATTGTCGTTATATATAACAGTTGATCATTTATATTTCATACATTTCACGTCACTCTCCAATAATTCATTTAAAACTATGATTACGATTTGTTTTCCCTTAAAATTTACTAATCATATTCTATGAACGTACGTAAAGCTGCCACCTCAGCTGAACCAACCAAGATCACAACTTCAATGTTATGGCGAGATGATCTACAGTTTCTGCGGTCAAGATCTCATGGGAGAATGCAGCCGCCGCGATCTTCCCATCGAACGGCTCAAATCGGTGGTGATGTGGAACATCTCCACACTCCGTCCGATAGTCTTTGGCATGTCACCGTACAACCCCATTCTTGGAGAGACTCACCATGTCTCCCACGGTCACATCAACGTCCTCACCGAACAAGTATAACCTTATTTATTACAATTGTAACACGTATTGATACCATTCATGTCACGTCAAATATTTGTGGTTGTTAACTTGTTATGCTGTTTCAGGTATCGCATCATCCTCCAGTGTCGGCACTTCATGCGACTCACGAGAATGAAAATATTGACGTGACATGGTGTCAATATTTCACTCCTAAGTTCCGTGGTATGTTTCTTTCTTACATCCCAAGTATCTCTAAACAACACTTTTTTACATCACACGGTTATTTTATTACTCAAACTAAAATGATTTGGATAACTATATCAAAATAGAAAGTAAGTTTAGATCTAATTTGTGCGTCTCATGGTTAATAAGGTGCTTATGTGGACGTTGAGGTAAAGGGCAAAAGGATTATGAAGCTTCTGAATCGGAGAGAGACTTATGAGATGGACCAACCAAGACTTGTTGTGAGATTCTTACCTGCTCCAGGAGCTCACTGGACCGGGAAAATCAAGATAAAGTGTTCAGAGACCGACCTTGAAGCTGAACTACACTTGAACTCTGATTCATTCATCGAAAGATTCAAAGGCAATAATAACAGATCAATCAAAGGAAAGATCTCTCAGACTTCCTCTGGAGATAAGCTCTATGACATCTTTGGCCATTGGGACAGGTAAGTATATGAATCATATAGTCATTACAGCTCTTTATGAACATCATTAACATCCAATAATGTTTCAGAACGGTAATGGCCAAAAATCTTAAGACCGGTGAGGTCGAGGTTATATACAATGCTAAGGAGAATATCTCAGGACTCAAACCTCCAACTGTCAAGAATCTGAAAGAGGTAATGCAGAGCGAGTCTGTGATGGTGTGGAGTGAAGTAAGTGAAAAGATACTAAAGAAAGACTGGGAAAGAGCAAGAGAAGCTAAGAAAGTTGTAGAGGATAAACAGAGAGAGTCTCTGAAGCAAAGAGAGGCTTCTGGTGAGTCATGGGTTCCCAAGCATTTCTCAGTGGTTAGAAACGGTAAAGACTGGGACTGCTCACCACTACAGCCAACGGTTCCTCCAGCTCCACTCGTCATCACAGAGGCACAAGGAGAAATCATGAACTGACATCTTATGTTTACTACAATGTCATGTAACAAACTTATAGATAGAGACAGAACCAATGCGAAAACCGCAAAAATAAAACTCCTTTTTAACCAAAACTTTCTGCTCTAATTGCTTATAAGCGACTATCAATTTCACCAAAAAACATTCAACTTGCAAGAATCATCTCCTCTTTTTTTCAGAAAATTTACAGTAACTAAAAGATCCAAGACTATAATTAGGTCCAAGAATTGCGTGTTTCGGATCAAGAATCTTCTCTCATATAGCTGTGCTTGTGTAGTTAGGGAAGAGGTTGACCAAAGTGTCCAGAGCATCAGGATGAAACTTTCTTGCAAACAGATAACATGGCCGTGTAATCCCGTTCCATGTACAAGGCCAATGCAGCTCATCTCCATGCTTCAAAAACCACAAAGTAAAACTATAAAGAAAGAGAAATGGAGAGAATCAAAGGCTCATGAGAACCAAGCATACCTCTCCCACACTCGTGACGTGTGTACTCATTTCCTCGGACTGCGCAAGCATAAAAAAAAAAAAAAGAGAAAAGTAGAATAAGAAGCTACTTGTGATAATTTTGAAGAGATTGTGTTTGATAACATACGGTGACATTTTTCATGAACTCTAATGAAATCTCATGTGCTGCGTAAGTCTTAGGATGCCATCTTCGTTCAGACCAATCAACATACGTCACTGACCAGTTCGAGATCCCCGTGGGATCAAGCATCTGAAAGAAGATTTCAGAAAACAAACAAAAGTTTCAGCATCAAGAAGCCTTGAAAGATTGCAAAAGATGGAGTGTGTTAAAGAAGAATATCCTCACACTGAAGAATGTTGGCAAGTAATGTTCATCAGCAATACAGTTCTTGTCTGCCTCTATCCCTGGCTGAAACTCATAGAAACTTTCTTGTCAGAATCAGAGCTCAGAACGAAGAGAACTGAAAACGCAGGATTAACTTACACCACAATACTCGCGGAATTTTGTGTAGTAGAGACAATCAGCCATCACTATAATAGCGTGTTGTCGCTTCATTGTGAACCACTGATCAGAACAAAATTACACCAGAAAAAAAGTTAGCAAACAGTCATTTGTTTAAAAATCTTAGCTAGCAACAATACTAATTAAAACAGGCTCTTATAGCTATGTCTTTACCTGAGCACCCTTTCTAAAATCTTCCCTTGCAATTTCAGGTAACATGTGTTCCATATGTCTACCAGTACCATGCTGACCAGGATCCACAAAACTTGAGAAACATAATTTTTTTTGAAGCTTGTGTCAGTGAATATTAGTGGATAACTAAACTTTTTTTAGTTTTATTGAAGTGATTAAAGTACCTCTCAATGAAGCTGACGTTGGAGTGCAGCAAATATCTATAGGTGTAGTCAAAAGTATGCAACGGTATACAACTGCACAGAATAATAAAGTTGATGTGATTTTGATTTGTTAGGGAATAGGGACACGCTTAAGAAAGATTGAAATCACTACCTCTCTGAAAGAAGAACAAAGTGTTGATTGTCAGGATCTTCAAGAGCATTAACAAGTAACCTCTTCTCAGCATCAACCATTGAGATCCTTCCCCAAGTGACCTCATCACTATGAATCTCCCTATCAGAAAAGTGACGGCTGATATGAACTGGCCTTTCCTTTGACGGGTGGATGTAAATAGAGAACTTCCCTTCATGACCCTTCACAACACCAAATAATTTAGTGAAAAATGTAACTAAATTTGGATTTTTGGACAACATTGATGTGTGTGTTGTTGTTTGTTACCTTGAAGAACTCATCCCATAGCTTCTCAAACGGCAAAGTCCCAGGAGTCAAGAACAAGAAAGCGATTTTGGAGTTCTTGGTTATGAAAGGAGGCGTTCTAAGTATGTCTCTGACCACTGCTCTAGCTGCTACCTCCTCATCACTGTGTTTCCTTACATGAACAGGTAGCCAGGCATTGAGAGTCTCCGAGGAGATTTTGCTTTGTCGTGGGAACATGTGAGTACTAATGAGAAGCATACTGATCACTGAAACTGTTAAGACAAGCCATAAGGGCTTCTTGAGAGATGTGTGGTGACGTGGCCCTTGAAAAGTCTTCTGCGCCTCACCCATTTGAAACCCCACCTTCCTTGTAATGGAAAGGCATACAAAGATCGAATCTTTATTTCATCTTTTTATAAATTGGCATTGCCTGAAGGAGAAAGATTTGAGATTTTATACAAAAGGCTCTGATAAAGACCGGAAAACACGGAGAGATTTAAGTGATGTTTGAGACTAAATCTTTAAAAGAACTAAGACTACTTTAGAAAGAAGCAATCAATAAAAGAGATAAACTCTAAATGCATGTTGTTCCCGTGATACGACAAGTCCAGGACATTCCTGAGTCTTCTCTCTCACACATGTACAAAGTCCAAGTAAAAGTCTTTCCGACCAAACTAAACAACTAAGCTACAAATCTCAGATTCGCTTTGCCAGCAAGTACTTAGAAGCTTTACTAAACTCTAAAGAGAGTGATAGCAAGTAAAATGCAGTTACCTGAAATAGTTTTGAGCTGAATCAAAACAGTAGAATGCAGAAAGATAAAAGCTTTGTCCGAACCCAGATCTCAAAAGAGTAGACTTTGATCCTCTGCTTTAAGATCTAGGGCAAGAAAAGTAAAGAACCCAGAAGAAGAGTGATTCAACGAATGAGGTCGAAAGAGAGAGAAAAAAAAAAGAGAGCTTCTTTTTAAACTTTAAGTAAAGGTCTTTAATTTCTTATACTAATAACATAAAGTACAGACATGTTAACATTTGTTAATGTCAATACGATTCAGAACCTCTGTTTTTATATTTGATCACATCCTCTGATTCGTTTGAAATAAATAATTGTTTAGACGTTTCGGTGCAACCAAACAAGTGTTTCTCAAGTGGTCGAATTCGAAACAAACACAGAACATTATTTAGAGACCTGTTTTTTTTCTTTCTATTTTCTTCAATAATTTCTCTTAATAATTTGTTACTATTAAACTAGTCAATAAAAATTCTCCCACATTTTTATTTTGTGTTGTATTTGTTGAGTTGGCTTGACGACTCTGAAACCTTTTTAAATTTTATTTTATGGGCAATAGAAAAAAAATAAAATAATGCAAGTGGATATATAAATAACGAATTTAGCTCTGTCATTGCACTAAAACTCTTCAAGACAGTCGCGGATTTGTTCCTTCCACGACGGCGACATATCTGGTTATATGGACATAATAATATTTTCATTCAATTTTGTTTTTTTATGTCCATTGTCACTCCTAAATTATTCAAATGAAGTTGGTGTAGATGTGAAACTAAAAAAAGGCCATTATATTTGAAACAAATGGCACGTATAAAAACACAGGAGACTGACTTTTGAAGCAGTTACCAGAAAGGGGAATGCGTCTCACGTACTCAACGAAGCGTCTCGATCATCATGATCCCAAAAAGATGTATATAGCGTCGTCCTCCAGAGATTCGACTATGAAAAGGTGAGCGAATCTTGTCTTCCAGCTGGTCTTGTCATTGCCCTGCTTGGACAATTAATGGGTGATAGAAATGAAGGGAACACTTATTAGTCGGGCCATGTTTTGGATCTTAGGCCCATAATTCATATTGGGTCAGGAAGCAGACTTTTTTTATTTGGGTCAGGAAGCAGACTATGTTACTAAATTTAGTTTCCATCCTAACACTTTTAAGCAACAGAACTCGAACTCTCTTTTCGGAGTGTTCCAGTATAGTCAACGAAGTTGCTTTTTAGTGAGTAATATAATAACAAACAAAGAAGTGGACATTTTATCTTCCCAAAATGCAATAACCTATAACCATAAATGATCGTTTTGTGGTATCCATATAACCATTTATGGGAAACATGTAATGGAGGAGGATGGGTCGTATCCAATGAATACTAATCGAAATTGATTAAAACTTGTAATAATATCTGTGAGCATGACTGCTCTTGTTTCGGTTTTGCTTTCTCTTCTACAGCTTTGGGACTAGTTAAAGGTCAGATGAATTCCAGTTCAGTGTTAATTGTATCATTCCTTATATTTCATTTAGGATGTTATTTTCTTATGTTTGTCTTCCAATATAGACTTTTTTTAATGAGTTTGATGGTTGTGGTTTTGGAGCTCATCTTTTACCAACTTTGTGTAACTAAAAGCTTACAGTATCAATGAGAATGAAAAAAATCATTAGTTATATTAAGAATTGTAATTGAAGAAGAAAAAAAAGGCAATCTTTAGTTAGTTTTTTTCCTTCCTTTTTTATCCCAATTATATAGAGATTCTAGAACAACATTTTGTTTTATATAAATGAAAAATACAAGTGATAATAACATTTTGGTTACCCAATGAAGCTCAAAAAAGTCAAACTCCACAAAGTTCGCGGAAAAAGAAAGGATCCAACGAATGGTGGAATACGCATTTTATTTTATTTTGTTGCCATTATCGGAAAAAAATGAAAAACATTTAATAAAATCGCACTGACCAAGCCAAAGATGGTCACTTTTAAGTTTTAACTAAACAAACCCTTGTCTCTCTCTATCTATCTCTCTCTGACGACTTAAAGGAGCAAAGCAGAATCTAGGGTTTGTAAACAGTGAATCCTTTTGCTTCCCCCGCTTTCTGGTAAGTAAAGAATCATTCACTACTTATTCTCTGCATCCTCACTCTCCCCTGCTCGTTAACGAGAAAAAAAATTAGGGTTTTTGTTTGTTTTCATTTCCGTTCTACTTACTTACACTCTGTTTCTTCTCTTTCTCTCTCTCTGCTTCTCGTTTCCTCTGTCTTTTCTAATGCTAGTAGATGTGTTATAGTCTTTAAAGTTTTGCTCTTTCTTGTTCTCTGCTCTTTACTCTTCACTTCTTCAGCACTCTACTACTCGATTTCGAATAGTTTTAGTTGTTCTAATGATTATTCCTTGTTTATTCACTGGAAGGGTGTATAGAATTGAGTTAAAAAAAGAGATTTTGTTGTCATGTTAGATGAAATGGTGTGTTTGAATTGCATTTTTATTTTGTTTTATTTGGTGATTAGTTTTGTTTGAATCTTCCTTCTTGTTTTTAGTGTAGAGAAGCCAAGTAAAGCAACGACCTTTAAGCAAATGGCAACTGAGAATCCTATTAGGATGTCTGGTAACAATGAAAGATGGTCTAATTCTGTTCCTAACCGAAGTGGGAGTGCTCCTCCGAGCATGGAGGGATCCTTTCTAGCAGTTGATAATCTATTGTCACGACAGGGGAAACACTCGTTTGAGGAGACTCTTCCTTCTAAACACAACCTGAAACGCACACCTTCTCCACCTATCTATTACCCTGCTGAGTATCAGTTCGTAGACAATCGTGTAGGTAGTAGAATGTATAAAGTTAAGTCTCCCATTCATTTGTCCCAAGGTACACTTTCTACTCACAAGGAAGTGTCTGAGGATGAAAGCTCTCAGCAGCAGTCTATCAATAGTTTTTCTGATAGGACAAATGGGGTGGATGAAGATTTGAGACAGGTTCGGCTTCGCTTTATGAGTAATATAATGTCATTCTTTTACTCAAAGTTCATGTTAGTTTCAAGGCTTTTTGTTACAACTGAATCTCTTTTGTTTGCAGGGTGATAATTCTTCTGTTCCGACCCCTCAATATAGTCAGTCTAACTCTTTAGATGGTGCAATGAACATAGCGGATGAGAGTGGTAATGTGTCTGAGACATCAGATAGTGTTGTGGTTAAAGATAATGCTGCTGCAGTGACTAGAGATTCTGTTGTCACTGAGAAGACTCCTGATGAGTTGACTATCGTCTCTAAGATGAAGAATGCTAACATATCAGGACCTGCAACCTTCAGATACTCTCGAGAACCAAGGAATGCAAGGCCAGAAAGGCAGGTTTATCAACAACAAAATAATGTAACATGGGTTCAAGGTGGTGCCAAAATGGGTTATCATGGTGTAAACGATGCGGCTAACGGGACGGGACAGTTTCATTATGGTCAGCATGTGCTTCAGTCTTCAGGCTTTACGCGGCCTCAGCTTTACAATGCAACTCAAGCAGCTTATGTGACTTCACCAGCTCAAGTCTACAACATGCATTCTCCTACTGTTTACTCTCCTCAATATGGTTATGGACCTTACACTAACATGATCCCACACCCACAGTTTATACCTGGATACCCTTCACATGGTTCGGTTCCGCTTATTGTTGGTCCAGAGTTTGTTCCTCAGCTACCTGGACCAAGTGCGGGAGGTGAAATGCAGTATGCTCAGAAGTTCTATGCTCCACCAGTGCAACCTTCTTTTCCAGATCCTATGCATATGCAGTACAGTCAACAGCCATTCGGGCATAAGAATGGTCCTGAGTCTCAGAAAGATGAGCAGAAATTTGTCCGGGGAATAAGGGGCCCGAGTAACTTTAATATGGGTAGAATGGGTGGTCTTAATTATTATGGAGTTCAGCCAAGTATGGGCGTTATGGTGCAGTATCTGCCTACACAGCCCGGTGCTCCTCTTTCACCGGCCTCTGTTCCCTATGTAGAGGCATATCATGGGTGGCAGCCACAGGGCAATGGGCCTAGATTGTGCAATTTTCTTGAAGAGCTGAAATCTGGAAAAGGCAGGAGGTTTGGTTTATCAGACATTACAGGACACATTGTTGAATTCAGGCGAGTTTTGTCATTGGTTTCTTCTCAATAATATATGATTATAAACTTTGCTGAAACCTCTGTTTCCTTTTTCAGTGCTGATCAGCATGGGAGCAGGTTCATTCAGCAGAAGATTGAGAATTGTAGTCCAGAAGAAAAAGCAGCTGTCTTTAGGGAGATTCTCCCACATGCTTGCAAACTAATGACTGATGTGTTTGGCAATTATGTTATTCAGAAGGTCTGTTCCTACTTGTCCCTCTGTCTTATAGTGATGTGTTTGGCTATCCCTTTTCTTGATTTATTTGCAATATCTGTTTTCAGTTTTTCGAGTACGGAAACCCATCACAGAGAAAGGAACTCGCGGATCAACTCATGGGACAGATAGTGCCACTTAGTCTGCAGATGTACGGTTGTAGAGTGATACAAAAGGTACAGAAGTCACAACACTTCGTCTGGACTTTGATAATTTGGTTAAAATGGTTAACTCATGGTTGAAATGTTATTTTGATTTAGGCTCTTGATGTCATAGAACCTGATCAGAGAGTTCGTTTAGCACGTGAACTTGACGGACAGGTGATGAGATGTGTTCGAGACCAAAACGGAAACCATGTGATCCAGAAATGCATCGAGAACATCCCTGCAGACAGAGTTGGATTCATGTTAGCTGCATTCCGTGGTCAAGTTTCCTCCCTCTCTATGCATCCTTATGGCTGCCGTGTCATCCAGGTACTAAGAAATCAATTAAACGACTGTTCCCTTCTCCTTATCTAAGCATAATGCATCTTCACGTTTTTCTTTTCCCTTATGCATAGAGGCTTCTTGAGCGTTGCTCAAATGAGCATCACTATCAGTTCATCACCGAGGAGATACTAGAATCAGTATGCGTTCTTTCCAAGGACCAATATGGAAATTATGTGACACAGGTATGTCATACAATTAAAATCTTTTGTAATCAAATTTGGAAATAAACCAATGTTACTATTTGGCAGCATGTTTTGGAGAAAGGGACATCTGAAGAACGAGAGAGAATCGTGAGGAAACTATCAGGGCACATCGTGCAGCTTAGCCTACATAAATTTGCATCAAATGTTATAGAGAAGTGCCTGGAGCATGGTGGTAGAATTGAGCGGGACCTCATCATCAAAGAGATTGCTGGGCCTGACGAGAGTTATGATAGTCTATTGGTGAGCAAATGGACCAAACCTGATACATTTTTTTAATCTTGAACTGATAGGATATTAACTGTAAGCCAACCTTTAACAGATGATGATGAAGGACCAGTATGGAAACTATGTGGTGCAGAAGATATTCGAGACGTGTACTGTTGAGCAGCGTGTAGCATTGTCCAGCCGAGTCAGGATGCACGCTTCTGCGTTGAAGAAATACACATATGGGAAACATATTGTTACTCGTTTGGAACAGCCCTTTGGTGAAGGTACTACTAACTTCCTCAGTTTCAACTAAATCTGAGTGGGGGTGCAAAACCACAATCTTAGGAACAAAAAGAGAGTTTTGTCTTTGATATGGATTATATAGGGAGAAACAGGGTGAAGTACACAATCAGCTAACAGTCTATATGCCAAAACTGTTGGGTCACAATTGACATGTGCATAAGACTGAACAGGCTTGAAATGCTATCGCGTTGTTTTGCAGGAAGCCGAGAATCGAGGAGATGACTGGCTCTTCTGATTTCAAGACAGTGGCTGACTGAGATTTAGTTGATGATACAATTGGCTTTTCATGGAAGGTGGATTCACTGCATTGGAAATGCGGAGTTGATAATCATTGTGGAAGCAGTTGGTTGTGAAGAAATATATCAGTAGCCGTTGTGATGATTGTGTGGGCATGTTGGTAAATATTCGAAACTGTATCACTAGTACTGTAACTGGTTTGTGGATTCATCAAAAGACAATTTCAAAACTTTTCCAAACAGTATCATTATTGATTCCATGCTAGTCGTTATAGAGCCTCCTTCAGTGTAATTCCTCTTTTGCCAACAAAGAGGAATCAACGTATAATATTATAAAAGAAAGAACTTGTTCTCATTAATGGACTGGAGAGAGAGTCCCAAGATGCCTCAAACTTAGAAGCTGTGGCTAAAAACTTGAGAAACAGCAACCTGTATCAGCCGAGGAGTTAAAAACAGATGGGTTACATGTACTGCTTTCTCTGTCACGATGACAAGTTCTAATAACAAAATATGTTTTCTATAATATTTTCAAAGGTCAAGTATCTGTCGGCCAAAACTAATTCTATGTAGTATAACAAAATTTGACATGTATGTAGGTAATGTACATTTGCTAAATAGTATACATTTACTTGAGTTACAACAGAGCGAATATAACCCCAAAACGTAGCCTCCTAAGTCAATTCACACTGCTATCTAACTCTTGCAACTTTAGAGCCATTTCAGGGATATGTTTATCCCCTAGACTACTGGCAAGTGATCGTATAGCTCTAGAGATCAACTCTTTTTTCTGCTTCTCACCCGAAGTGCTCGTGCTGCTTGATGATCCAGACGCATTGTCTTCCTCCTTCAATGTGACACACAATCCTCTTAACCACTCCTCTAGAAAAGAGGCTTTCTGTAGGGAATCCAACAAAAAAATTGTGTCATTACATTAAAATCATGCAAATGAAACAACAATAGCTGCCAGTTTCTTACTTTAACAAGAAAATCTGTCAACGCTTCACAATGAGAGCTTGAAACTAGGCTAAGGAGATGCAGCATGGTCGAGGTTAACTGAAATCAAACAACCGCACTTAAGATTAAATCATTCATCAATAGCCAGCCTAAACTAGGCCAACGAGTTCGTGGTTTTACCTGATTCTCAAGCGATTTCTTATATTTGAAATTTGCTGGAGTTGTCTCTCTGTCGGAATTCAGATTCTGTAAAGTATGCCACACACCTTTGACAACATCAGGGAATGATCTCCCATAAGCTGCAATTACATTATGTGCGCGGGTATAATCAGCCAAACAGTACACAATTATTATAGCTACAGGGGATGGGAGAAAGAGGGTTAGTATCAAACTAACCAAGCGGGGTTACAGGAACAGCTAAAGCGGCTGCAGCTTGTATTCTTATCTTAAAGTTTGATGCATCACGAAGCAGTAACAGTAGGATACTAAAAACACTTGGAGCCCTTCAAAAGAAAAAGAGTTTGTAATGGTAAACAAGAGAAGTAGCTTAGGTAATAGAAAGCTTAAGGATGCATACCAATCCATATCTTGTAGTTTTACTGTCTCATTGGAGAATAAATTGCTTAACGCATGACATACATTCCATTGAACCTGTAAAATATTCCAAAGTCAAAGAATGTGTAAAGAAACCAAACCACGTTGATACAAACCAGATCAAATCGAATACATTTCTATATAAGATATCTTTCATCAAACTAGACAACTCAAACCAAAACTGATTAAAACCCAACTGCTCAATCCAGAAAATACCATCTCGTTTAGTTTAATCAAATTATTTGATTATACCTTAACATTACCAGTAGTAACACAGGAAAGAAATGCTTGCACGGTTCTCTCCAACCAGCTTGAATCTACCGCGCGTGATCTCAATTTTACATATTTAGAAATACTCCCCAGTGCTCGAACTGCATTGGCTTTGACCTAACAATAAAAATTCCGGAAATAATGATGGCAGACAAATAATACCAAAACCTACTGTACTTCGTAGAGAAGAGTTTTTGCAAGCCAATGTCGCCAGACAGAAACAAAACATTTGGATAAAAAGTTACGGAGAAAACAACTAATTTATTGTTTTAGAGTAATTTTGGGATTGGTGAGCATATCACTGTCGTAGTAATAAAACTAATTATCACGAAATGTTGCGAGCAATTTTCAGTACCTTGTCCCCATCCTCAGTAAGGCGCAAAGCACATTCTATTAGCGAGTCCACGACTTGTGAATTTGTATTTGATCCTACTAAGGAGAAGAAAGAAAAAGTAAAACATAAGTTATAACAGCGTCTAATTATAACTTCAGCATTAATACCTTCAAAGGACCTATCACTGACGTGGTAACGCAGAGCTTCACATACATTGGCCAAAGCCCAGGATGATGTTACACGCACCTGAATTGACAATCATAAAACCCATAGCAATAAGAAAGAGAATCTAAAATCCATAGCTCATGAGAGCAAATAAAAGGAAGTCGGTAATGCAATACCGAGTTCAAGGGATCGCGGGTATTTGCTTCAACAGCTAAGATAAACTTTTCATATATCCCAACACTGTATCAACAAAGTTCATTAAGTTTTCGACCATGGATACCAAGACAGTGATAACTGGGACGCTCAAGAGAATGTTTCAACCTACGGTGATAAAGGGTTAACCTACCTTAAAGAAGTTTCTGGAAAACATGAAACCACACCAATAGCTCGGCAAGCTGCTGATCTGACTGAAGGTGATTTGTCATGCAGTGCAGCGTTTATCTACAAAATAAAGGACGTCATACACATATTCTATAAGCTAAAGTCGATATAGTGAAATTCCAACCCGCAACAAGGCTCAAGTACTTACAATTGATGAAGTAACAAAGTCCCTTTCCTTCTGACTGAAAGAGACAAATACGGATGATGTAATACCAGCAAAGCAAGTAACCACAGTGCTCCTCACCTTCCAAACATACGAAAAAATTTAAGACCGCAGATATTATGCAAACTACAGCAACTGCATGTATGATTGAACTCTTTGTTGTCAAATTTTCAACCTACCCCCGCAGAGCCATTGTGTAACACCAGAACTATATGTTTACGAATAGCCTCAGACCATTGGTAACATCCTTCCTGAAAGGGAGGCTCTTGACCAAATTCGGGATTCTCAAATCCATATGATGGTGCAGATGAAATTCTTATTGACCTTATGCAGTCAGATGTAAATGGTGTATCCATTATTCTATCATAATGAAGATCCTCACTTCCCTTAAATCCAGATATTGCGCGAAGGCATCCATCCAAAACCTACATGCAATCACGAGTAAGTTCTTATTGCAAATAAGGTCCTAAGACATCCCTCAAAACTAATTATGACTATGAGTATGCTGCCAATCAGTAATGGAAGTCCCTGGTCCACAGAGTCCTACCTTAATAGCAGCTGTAAGGATTTTATCCCCAATATATCCAACGGGCTCTTTAACTGAAGCCTTCCACTTCGTTGCAGGGTCTTCAACAACAGCACTCTGCAAAAGTTTATACACGAGGACAGAGACCCGTTCCCAACACGCTGACACTATTGTTGGGTAATTGAGAGCCATAGCTCGGAGGACCTGCGCAGCAACCATATTATCTTTGAGAAGGAAATGTAGCAGCTCTCATAATCAAAATCTCTACAAAAGGGCTATAAATTTGACTAGAATAGCATAACGTTACATGACATGCAAAGAAAAAAAAAACAATCGGCATATTCCTCAACCATGCCCCAGTGTCACATAATTTTCTACCACCTCTCACCCTCATTACAGAAAAATGTTTCAGATAGGTTAAAGTGCTCTTAATGTACAACTGCAGTCCAGACAGCACCAATCCGCCTAAATTTGTTCTATGTGTCTATCCTTTCACTTTTATAAGAACTCCCTAAAAGGGTAGGAACCCAACCCGCATATTACCTGAAGAGCCTCAATGCATGTCGATGCGTCAGAATATTGCTCAGCAAAACGAAATAAAGTAAAGATAACTCCTGACTTCCATTCACATCCGTCGAATCCTGAAACGAGTTCAAGAAAGAATGTCAAATATCATAATGAGATTATAGTCACAATGGAACACGAGAAAGTTATCTGATAAGGTCAACCTGCTGATGTCTCATCTAAAAGCATATTTTGTACATTCATCTGAGGAGGAAAGGTAGAGAATGCAGCTGACAGGCAACCTATTGCGGCAACCTATACAAAACATATCATCATATAGGAGGTATGGCATTCACTAGTACAACTACTAAAGAGAAGAAGCTTGAGACCAGAGAAGAAAATTGTTCAGCATATCAAAAGCATCTTAAAAGCCTGAGTTCCTAGCTCGCATAACGTACCATCTAGGTCAAACGTGGGAAGGGATTGTATAGTTGTGGGTTAGGTATTGGGGCTTGAGAGCTAAGACTCATATATTAAAAGGATTCTCAAGGTGTAATTACTTCCTTGGATGATTGGATGAAGGAAGATTTTTAGTTTGTTTTTACCACAATAAAAATTCAATAGCGAAGGGAATAGGAAACCAGTGAAAACAAATGGACAAGAACATATTTTATTAACATGATATGAACTGGGAAAACATAAACAGAGACGAAATTGTCTCCCATAACGTCTCTAGACCCTTGTCCAATGCATGTGCTGTCCAAAGAAATCCCAACATCTTTCTACTCCTACTACTTCCCTATGTCTAAAAACTGTCGTATGTAACTCTAAACCCCATGATTTAGCCTGTGGTAACTAGGATAGTCCAAAGTACCCTAGATATTAAACATGAATTCATAATTCATCATAGACCAAGACAACAAACACAAAAAAAAATGAGGAGAAGAAGGCACAAACCAGGAGACCGGTTTTATCATTTTTGAAGGGAAACCCCTCATTAATCCTAGCGTGCAGAGACTTTATAACTTTTGGAAGCAATTCTCCTGGCATTCTCGAGTAACTGAAAATGTTAACAAAATACCAAAACATTGGAAAATGTTTAACAAAAAAAAAGCGTCAGCTAAACGGGAGCTGGGTCTACGCACATATCATGAAGCTCAAGCTCTTGCACTTAGTCAAAGATAAACCTTAACGAAGAGCCACTAATTTTTTTCTATGATATAACAAATAGTACTATCATAATGATACAATACTTCACAATAAAACAAAAATTATTAACCATGAAGAGCTGACAGGATATGACACAGAAGAAATTTACATACGGTGTGCTCGATATCAGCAGCATGAGAAACTTGAACAGCTGAATCAACAATCTACCATTATTGTCACGTTGAATCAAATGTAGAATGCCTACATCGATATCAAAGCGATAAAAAATCTTAGTCAAACAAGGAATAACTATAGCGAAGCCAGAAAGATAATTAATGTTGTTGAAGTACCTGTGTGGAGTTGCATTAATATTAGACCAAGGGAATTTGAGAGGGGCATGAACGATCCATACTTAGAGGATTCCTTATACTCTGCTACTTGAAGGAAAATAGATGAAGGCCCATCCATCATGGTGGAAAGAGCTGACGCAGATGCAATCCTTACCTAGACATTGCAAAATTTAACTAAAAAATATTTTGTCGGGACTCAGCAGTCAAAGACTGAGCCAAAAATATAGACCTCTAAATACCTTTGCTTAAGCAAATAAGATGTTGGGAATATAAGAAAAAAAAATTGAAACATGCGGCTTCGAGTACATAAAAAGGGGTAGGAAAAACACCTTTAAATGAGGATCAAAAAGCAAGCAGGACATCAGAGTAGCTTCAAACTTCCTGTTAATGATCTCAGAGAGTTAAGAAGACAAAAAGATATTAAGATACCTTTACAAGAGATGTTGGAGGTAAATTTTTTTACCTTGGCTTCAGCACATCATTGGTTGGCACGAGTGCCATCCACTGAGTGGTAAATGACTTTGAATCAGCTTGGCAAAGATCCTGAACAGAAGAATAAAAAACTGAATAAGTAACAGCCACTTAAAATTTTAGTGGAATACGAGAACCACATAAGAACAAAACATTGTTACTCGCCTGTATGCAAACAATCGCAGCTATCCTGATCTTAGAGCTTTGGGCGCCATAAGAATCCCTAATGGATCCGTCACTGTCACTAAAATCAGAATCTGATGATATAACATCAGAACTAGTAGAATCATGAGCAGACATGCGCCGCCAGTCACAAGACACTGGAAGCTTAGAGTTCAACTCATCCCTCTTGCGCAAATGGGGTGGCCTATAACGAGTATCTTTGGCATTCTTACTTTCTCCAGAAATCACTGGGGAAAGCTTGACATTCAACTGTTTATCCTTGTGAACAACATCAGGATGAGAGAACTGAGGTGGGCCATTAAGTCCGAAACAGAAAAACATTCTCAATGCCGCTATGAAACTGGAGACCTGCAACCTTACAATTTCTGGTTAAACAACGTGGAAAAGTCTGCATTTGATGTTAAACCATAAAATCACTTTCTATACGGATAAGAATCTAAAAGGCCACCAAGAACCAACTTACGTGATCAGAAACCGGACATTTGATATTTGTAAGAACCAGGTGCACACAGTCAAGAAGACAGGAATAGAATCTGAAGAAAATTGAGAAAAATTAGCTAATGGGACAAACAAGTCTACTAAGCCCAAAAAAGGAGGCATAGATGTAACGCCTATAGGACGTACCGCCACATAGATCGGTCTTCGACAAGCTGTCCTTTGGATGCTAAGACGTCCATTACTTTCCTTAGAACCTATATATCAAAATGTACCCACTTGAGTAACAAAGCATACATATTATAGAGATGAGAGGAGAAATGACTACCTCCAGGGTGGATTGGCAGACGTCATTAGGAAACAAAGACCCAGAGACAGAAAAGGCTCCACCAAACATGTCAAAGGCAAGAGCCATGGCATCCCATAAGCTCAGCAGTTTTTTCCCAGTATGGTCTTGATTTGAGAAACCATACGACGCAACTAAATCGTGGTGCAGGAACGGAATAATGCGCAGGAGAAACTTGACAAGGTGAATGTTCTCCGGATGGGAGCTATTTCTTTGGTACAGAGCGGCCAAACGTCTGGGAAAAGGAAAGTGAAAAGTCAGCAAGACAAAAAAAAAGCTATCAGAGAGTGAGAGAGACAATGACGTAACCTTAGAGTCTCGAAACATTGGATCACAGGTTCGATTCTGGAGGAATATGAAGTGGAAGAGGGTGAAGGCATTGGTTGGCGTAGAAGAAACTCCAAGATATTGGCAAAAGAGTGAAGAAGGAGCGGCCATGACGATGAATTTTGATGTAAAAGTACACGAGCGCAAACATCATGTATCTGGATTTTACAAAAGCAAATTAGAATTAAGTAGAGAGTAATAGAAGAGATGTGGAGGAGAGGGACGCACCAGTTTGCAAGTATGAAGAGAGACAGGGATCCAGTCAGGACCATCAGCTTTGGAAACCAAATCAAGAAGGAACAAGCAGTCAGAAGAGATCTCGTGCGGTGGGAGGAGAGAGACGGCAGAGAGAAGGGACTCGGAGTGAGAGAAGATTAGATCCTGAAGCAACAAGGGAACCGGTGGCTGTGGTGTGGTTGAGATTTCGTCTCTGAGAGAGAGAAACGCTGTCCGCCACTTTCCTGTGCTTGATGAAGCTGCCGCCGTGAACATATTCAGTTACCACCGAGAGATCTGAGAGAGAGATGTGATGCAGTGGAATCGAAACGGTTCTGAGGGAACGCAATGAAACTATATTTGGGCTTAATATTTAACTTGGGCTGCCTAATGAAGTTATTAGTCTTCTTTCGTCCTCCTTAGGAACTGCTGCAGCTTCACTGGCACCAACTCCACAAGTAGAAAATCCTCCTCCACCAATAGCACCACCTGCTTCAGAATATGAATTGATATTAAATTTGATATAAACAGAACAGAGTCACATAAAATTCTCAATGCAACGCAAAGATTCAAACACCAATTTGATCACACTATATTGAGTTGTACTAGTTTAAGATCCATGGAAACTACATCACCTTGTAGACATTAAAAACAATAATCGCAGGTCAAGAACTGAGCTCTCACAAAAAGCTGTAACCTTTATGCATCAGTGTTAAGATTTTTTGGCAATCACATTGGATGCAACTGATAAAGAGACTAATGATTCGTAATGGCAATTTTCGATCTACAATGACGATGGCCTAATTAAACGAGATTATGTGAGAATACTCCATGATGTTACCTACATAGACTTGTCTACGGACAGTGAAAGAGAGAAGCGTGATCCAGCAATCAACCGGGAAAGAGATGAATTTTATATACCTGGCACACGGCGGAGATAGGACAGACAATAGAAAGATGAAGACTCAACGCCGCCGGGAGAATCAGAGGGACCTGGACGAGCTTGCGCTGGAGCCTCCAAGGAAGGAGAAGCAGAGGAGGAGGCCTCAATGTCTGCCCCTCGTGTTGCTTCAAGGCCCATTATAGTCTAATGAGCCTTACATGGGCCACTTCCTAATTTACCTTGTTTTCTGAAAGAAAAAAAAATTAATATATTTTTAAGCTTTGTGTGCTTTCAATGTTCAATTCATTACATTTAGTGTTTTTTTTATCTTACATAAATGGATATCTTTAATCATCTTGTTTGTGAAACAAAGACAAATCAAGAACATGACATATGTTAGTGTTACTCGAGTGCTTTTAATGTGGGATCCGAATATATCATATTTTTAGTGATTTTGTGCTCATGTTGTTGATACATTACTATTTTAGTTCAACTGGACTTCGATGGATATTCACCTATGGAGCCTTCCAGGAACTCCACAGAGCTTTAAGATCAGTGTTTCCTCTCTTTGCATGCCTGAGGCACTGGTGATTCGAGAAGCCTTGTTTCATGCTTCCACACTAAACATCACTCACATCTGTCTCCGCACACATTTTTAAGAATTCGTTAGAGCTATCACATCGAAAAGACGATTGATGGATCTGTATGGCATCCTATGGGACATTAACTTTCTTTGGTTTTCTCCTCCTCATCTCCGTTCATCTTGTGTTTTTTTTTTTCATTTTTCATCCCAAAGACCTGTAATATAGGTCGACGGATCTTGTAGCAAAAATTTATCTTACCTTTTCTGTTTTTTACCCTAAGGCCAAAAACCTAATTTATTTAAATTAATATAATATCAAGTTTCTCATCGATAATTATTGCTTAAAGTAATTTAATATGTTAATTAGTGATTTTGCGTTCATGTTGTTAATATGTTACTATTTAAGTTCACCAATTATTGACCAAAAATAATTAATACGGTAATATATGTCATCGGAGGAGGAGATGACGGAAATAAATATATTTAAAAAAAGTGTACGTTACTCAAGAGATTAGAATGAAACGGGTAACCGGAGTAAACGGCGTGGATAAAGTCAAACAGGAGGAGGCAAACAAGACTATTCTTGTTATTAGTTGCATACCCTCCGCGCCAGTGCGGGCTGAGGATCATTGATGTTACCTTGTGTTTTTTTTTCGGTTGGTGGTTTAATGGGTTATTCTAATAATACCAAATAATGATGAAATGGAAAGAATGTAGCAAGAATGTAAAGTGAAAATATTATATATATATATATATATATATATATATATATATGTGTTAAATGTTATTTATATGTGAAGTAAAGTTTATAGGAATAACAAAATTATAATATAGTTTCTAGTGTATAATAATATGTGTCTATCTTGTTTTTCATTTTTTTATATTGGAAATAGTTTTTATATCAGAGGTCAAAACTTGATATAATTATTTAGTTATAGTATTTATATTTATACTAAACGATTTATCAATTTGAAAATAACTTTAATTTAAGCGAATATTTGTTGTTTGGGTTTCAATAGATAAGTTTGGATATATTTTTTTGTAAATTTGGATTTTGTTTATGAATAATATGACACTTTTATTTACGGCGTCATCGAGTGTGGAAATCCATTCGCCGGAGTCTGATAAAAATGAAATTATTGTAACTATTAAAAATTGAGAGAAATTACATAGTTATTTTATAAATAAAAATTACTTAAATTTTGTTGTTTTATTTTATTTCACATACATAATTTTTTGAAAATATATATTAGAAAATATGTTCTAACAGAAAATATATATTAGGACATGATAGTGCCACGTATGACTCATTTTGTTTTTTTTTGTCTTTTGGACTGTTCGTTTTTTGATCCTTTTTAATTGTTTTTGGGTTTGAATTTTTTCAAACTTTAGGATTGTTCTCACTATTTTTTGTTTTAAACATTAAGGTGGTGTTATTCATTGATGTATTTTAATAGAGTTTAAATCTAAACACAATCCACTGTTATTCAATTGATGATTCTGATTTCTATTTTAAAATCTAGTGTTATTCATTGAATGATTTAAATCCAGTATTTAAAATCTAGTGTTATTCATTAAATGATTTAAATCCAGTATTTAAAATCTAGTATTATTCAACTTTTAATGATTTTAAAATTCTTTGTATTTTGGATTGATTTCAAATCATCTCTTGTGAATTTTTATGAACAAATGAATGAATTCAAAATCTAAGGTCTACTGCAGAGATTTCAAAATTCATCAACTTAAACTTTCTTAAAATTTTAAAATTTGATAGATTATAAAACATTAATCATTGATTTGAAATCACTGATTGAATAACACCCCCTAAGTATGCTTAACAGCTACGCGGTTTGATCCCACACACTTGTGGACTTTATTAGATGTCTTATACCACTAGGCTAAAGTATATTCATTGTTCATATTCATTTTAAACAAATTCTAAATTTTTAAAATTTAAATATGCGGGACCCACAAATTTGCTGACTTGAACAGCTTTAGGAGCTTTGAAAGTGTATCATTATAATATAGATTCTCTCTTCAAAATCTTCTCTTTAATCAAAGTAGTGGGGAGGTGTACGTTAGAATATCTCTATCAAAGGTTTAGAAGGGGTTCAATGTTTTTCAGAAAAAAAAAATATTAAAATAAAAAATAGTGATGAATTCATCTTTTTTTTTGAAACACATACTTATATTAAAGATGAATTCATCTATTGCAGGTTCTCTGCAGTAAACCCGATTTATCATTGTAGCGCAGACTCCAAGACACGTGGTGGTCCGTATGTTTACTTTTTTAGAAAAAAATCAAAAAGAAAACAGAAACATTTTAATAATAAAAAATTAATTTAATGAAATGGGGGTTAATTGATGTGAATGCTTTTCTCTTTTACTCAGTTTTATTTTGACATTGACTTTTTCTTCCTTCTCATTGGCCTATTTAACAGAACAAAAACGATATAAACTCTCAACCAAGTATACTGCCCTCGTGAGTGAACAGTGTGAGGAAACGAACGATTCACGATGGGGAATAAGGCAAATCTGATCATCTTATGGGCTATGCTCGTTGCAGTAGTCGCTATGGCCGCGCACCCTCCTCCCTTTGAGCGGACTAAGGGCATCAATGGTCTCGAGAAGCTCATTGTCCGCGACCGTCGTGGTCGATCTTTCGAGGTACTCTTCTTGTCCTGATTATATATATACAGAACAACCCGATCAAGCCGTATTAATGTTTGCGAATATTCTTTTAATAAGTTCTCAGTTTTGACTTTTGATCTGATGATTGTTATGTCTTGCCGACAATTTGTTTCCATTTGTAAGGATTTTATTTATATATCATCCATGTTCTTCAATATTCGTTATGCAATTTTCAGGTTTATTTGTATGGAGGTCACGTGACTTCTTGGAAGAATGAGAAAGGAGAGGAGTTACTCTTTTTGAGTACCAAGGTACTTCAGATTCACCCTTGTATTTGTATATGAGCTCCAAAAATGAGTGAGATCTGAGATCATGTGTTTATGTGTATTGTGCAGGCTATATTCAAGCCTCCAACACCTATTCGTGGAGGGATTCCTTTATTGTTTCCCCAAGTATGTGCTTTAGAATGTTCCTTTTTGTTTTTACTTTTGTTATTTAATGCTGTAAAAGTGTTTGTTAATGAAATGTTTTTTTTTTTTTTCTGTAAATGCAGTATAGTAGTACTGGTCCACTTCCCTCACATGGATTTGTCAGACAAAGGTTCTGGGAAATTGATACTAAACCACCTCCTTTGCCATCACATCCTTCTAGTGCTCACGTTGACCTCATTCTAAAATCATCCGATGCTGATTTGAAGATCTGGCCTCATAAGTAAATATTCTTCAACCTCTCTCTCTCTCTCTTTCATATTCCTACACCATTTTTCAACTATATGCTATAATAGAAATGAAAATTATTCAAAATCCAAATATGAATATAGTTTTGAATTGAAAACCGGTAACGTATAAGCCTTTTTGGTTGTGACCACCTCTTCTATGTCTTTCAGATTTGTATATCGTCTGAGAGTAGCATTGGGGCATGGTGGAGACTTGACTTTGACATCTCGTGTTCAAAACGCTGATGTAAAGCAGTTTAGCTTCACAGCTGGTCTTCACCCCTATTTCTCTATTTCCGATATAAGGTAAGCTTATTGCAATTTTTTTTTTTAAAATATTGTTGTGTTGGTGTTAGTAATATAAAGTTAATAGATCTATTTGGTTCTTGTGTTCAGTCAAATCCAAGTGGAAGGATTGCAAAATTTGAATTATCTTGACCAACAAAAGAACAGAACACGTTTCACTGATAATGCCAAATTTATAACTTTTAATTCACAGGTAAGCTTATCACTTTTTTTTTCCACTGTTTAGTATCATAACTAAGTATAAAAACAACAGTGCTAACTCTTCAAAATAGCTTGACAGGCTTTACCTAAGGGCTCCAAACAAGCTCAGAATCGTGGACCGCAAGAAAAAGAAGACAATCATGGTACGCAAGGAAGGATACGCTGATGCAGGTATATACTTTATTTTATGAAACATATTGTTCTAGTAACGATGGATCATTTATAATGATAAAAACAATATGCAGTGGTATGGACTCCATGGGTTAAGAAAGTGAGCGATTTGGGAGTTGAAGATTACAAACGTTTTGTTGCTGTGGAACCCGTTGCGGTCGAGAAACCGATCATATTGAAACCTGGACAAGTGTGGAAAGGAGTACTCCAAGTATCTGTGGTTCCTGGTGCTTAAAAAACTTAGAAAATCCTCCTCCACCAACAGCACCACCTGCTCCAGAATATGAATTTTAATATAAACAGAACAGAGTCACAAAAATTCTCAATGCAACGCAAACACCAATGTGATCACACTATAATTGAGTTGTACTAGTTTAAGATCCATGGGAACTATATCACCTTTTAATTGAAAACAATAGTCGTAGGTCAAGAATTGAGCTATCACAAAGCTGTAACGTTTATGCATTCGTGTTAAATTTTTTTGGCAATCGCATTTGATGCAACTGGTAAGGAGACTATGATTCGTAATGGCAATTTTTCAATCTACAACGAGAGATGGTCTAGTTAAACGAGATCATGTGAGAATACACTCACCTAATCTACAGATAGTGTAAGAGAGAAGCGTGATCCAGAACGAAAAACTTATATACCTGGCACACGGCGGAGGTATGGCAGATAATAAAAAAAAAAAAAAAAAGAAGACTAAATGCCGCCGGGAGAATCAGAGGGACCTGGACGAGCTTGCGCTGGAGCTCCAAGGAAGGAGAAACAGAGGGGGCCTCAACGCCTCTCTCGTGTTGCTTCAAGGCCCATTATAGTCTATTGAGCCTTAAATGGGCCAGTTTGGAGAGTAGTGAACTTGTTGAATCTTCCTAATTACATTGTTTTCTGAAAAAAAGATAATATAATATTTTTAGCTTTGTGTGCTTTCAATGTTTTTTTTTTGGTTACTGTGTGCTTTCAATGTTCAATTGATTACATTTAGTCTTTTTACTCTTACCTACATGGATATCTTTAACAGAAATTGGTGGGATTGTCCCTAAATACACTTCATATTTGCAATCTACCATTCCAAAATAGAAACTATTTCGTCTGACCATTATACCCATATCTCATTCTCTCTCTCTTCTCTTCCCTATCTTCTAATCTCTTTATCTCTCATACATGACATATTTATGCTTTCATTTTTTCATCATAAATCTCTATTTTTTACTCTGGTTCTTTTGACACCCATATTGCTAATGTTATTAACTCACACTAATTCTTTTAGTTCTAATTTCAAATCTTGAAATATACATTCTTTTATTTGGATAATATGTAAGTTAGCAGCTATTTCATTATTTACCCATTATTATTATATTTTAATGAATTTGTAACTGATACATAGAGTGTTAGCTATTACAAATAGGATTACGGCTATTTGATAGATAATTGATTAGCGGTTAATATTTGTATTTTTATGATAATAGTATTGTTAACATGCTAACCTGTTTGTTAGCGATTTATTTAACACATTAATAAATAGACGTAACCTGATAACAAAATTTATAGCATGTTAAAATTTTGTCAATTTGCTAACAATTTTTATATCATGTTAAAATTGATAAATATCTCTTAGTGTTCAGTTAATATAATGTCTATCCGCTAAATCTAGAGTTACATGTTTTCGATAAAGTAAGAGGGCATTTTTGTCTGCACAGTGTCAAAAGGTTACTCCTTTCTGGATTATCCACAACCATGGACATTCGGCCAATTTGGATCTTCGTTAGATACATTACACCAATTGTCTCTATCTTTAATCATCTTGGTTGTGGAAACCAAATCATTTCTCAAAAGCCTGTAGTTAGCCTGTGAAACAAAGACAAATCAAGAACATGACATGTAGTGTTTCTCGAGTGGTTTTAATGTAGGACCCGAAGATATCAATTTTTAGTGATTTTGTGTTCATGTTGTTGATATTCAGTAATTATTAACAAAAAAAACGGTTCAATCATTATAGACAAAATTAAATTAATATATGGTATAGTGATTTTGTGTTCATGTTGTTGATACGTTACTATATTAAAGTTCGAACAATTATTGACCATAAATAATTAATACGGTAATAGATGTCACTGAGCCGGAGATAACGGAAATAAATATATTTAAAAAGTATACGTGACTCAATAGATTAGAATGAAATGGGTCACCGGAATAATCGGCATGGATAAAGTCAAACAAGAGGAGGCAAACAAGACTTTTTTTATTTTTGATCAAATGGAGGCAAACAAGATTACAAGACTATTCTTGTTTTTTCTTCCTTCAAAGTCTTCTCTTTAATCAAATTAGTGGAGTTGTACGTTATCTTTATTCGTTTTATTTTGACATTGACTTTTTTTGTTCTTTCCCATTGTCCTCTATTTAACAGAACAAAAACGATATAAACTCTCAACCAATTATATTGCCCTCGTGAGTGAACTGAGGAGACGAACGATTCACGATGGGGAATAAGGCAAATATTATCATCTTATGGGCTATGCTCGTTGCAGTAGTCGCTATGGCCACGCACCCTCCTCCTTTTGAGCGGACTAAGGGCATCAATGGTCTCGAGAAGCTCATTGTCCGCGACCGTCGCGGTCGATCTTTCGAGGTATTTTTCTTGTCTGATTATATATATATATATATATAGATCATGCCGTGTTAATGTTTGCGAATATCTTTTTTTTTTTTACCAAAAAAGAAAAATTGTCAGTTTTGACTTTTTATCTGATGATTGTTATGTCTTGCCGACAATTTGTTTCCATTTGTAAGGATTTTATTTATATATATAATTCACTTTTTTCAATATTCGTTATACAATTTTCAGGTTTATTTGTATGGAGGTCAAGTGACTTCTTGGAAGAATGAGAAAGGAGATGAATTACTCTTTATGAGTACCAAGGTACTTTAGATTTACCCTTGTATATGAGCTCCAAAATGAGTGAGATCTGATGATCATATGTTATGTATATTTTGTGCAGGCTATATTCGAGCCTCCAACACCTATTCGTGGAGGGATTCCTTTATTATTTCCGCAAGTATGTGCTTAACAATGTTCCTTTTTACTATTTTATGTTTATTGACTGTTCCTTTTTGTTTTTACTTTTGTTTGGTCAAAAAAAAAAAATGTTGTAAAAGTGTTTGTGAATGAAATGTTTTTTTTTTCTGTAAATGCAGTATAGTAATACTGGTCCACTTCCTTCACATGGATTTGTCAGACAAAGGTTCTGGGAAATTGATACTAACCCACCTCCTTTGCCATCACATCCTTATTCTAGTGCTCACGTTGACCTCATCCTAAAATCATCCGATGCTGATTTGAAGATCTGGCCTAATAAGTAAATATTCTTCAACCTCTCTCTCTCTCTCTCTTTCATATTCTTATACCATTTTTCAACTATATGTTATTAATATCCCACATTAGAAATGAAAATTATTCAAAATCCATATATGAATATAGTTTTGACCACCTCTTTTATGTCTTTCAGATTTGTATATCGTCTGAGAGTAGCATTGGGGCATGGTGGAGACTTGACTTTGACATCTCGTGTTAAAAACTCTGATGTAAAGCCGTTTAACTTCACAGCTGGTCTTCACCCCTATTTCTATGTTTCCGATATCAGGTAAGCTTATTGCAATTTTTAAAAAAATATATAGTTGCGTTGGTGTTAGTATATAAAGTTAATAGATCGATTTGGTTCTTGTGTTCAGTCAAATCCAAGTGGAAGGATTGCAAAATTTGGATTATCTTGACCAACAAAAGAACAGAACACGTTTCACTGACAATGCCAAATTTATAACTTTTAATTCACAGGTAAGCTTATGATCAATTGCTTATATCATAACTAGTATAAAAACAACAGTGCTAACTCTTCAAAATAGCTTGACAGGCTTTACCTAAGGACGCCAAGCAAGCTCAGAATCGTGGACCACAATAAAAAGAAGACAATCGTGGTACGCAAGGAAGGATACGCTGATGCAGGTATGTACTTTATTTTCTGAACATATGGTTCTAGTAACGATGGATCATTTATAATGATGATACAAAATATGCAGTGGTGTGGAATCCATGGGATAAGAAAGTGAGCGATTTGGGAGTTGAAGATTACAAACGTTTTGTTGCTGTGGAACCCGTTGCGGTCGAGAAACCGATCATATTGAAACCTGGACAAGTGTGGAAAGGAGTACTCCAAGTATCTGTGGTTCCTCGTACTTAAAAAACTTAAAAATGTCCTAAAAAGTATACTTTGTGTTACATATTCAGATGGTTAACACCGAGTCAGGATCCACACCGGACCTTACCAGTGTTTGTGTTTTGTAACTGTGTCAGGATCCACACCGGACCTTACCAGTGCTTGTGTTTTGTAACTTTAGTATTCTTGGATCATGTTACATACAATAATTGTTACGTTCAATAAGAATTTCAGTTTTATCTCTTTAGTGTACTTATCATATAGATTTTATCGTTGTTATTTAATACAAGATATTACAATTCAACTAAAATGTAAATTAAAAAAAAACTGAAAAAGAAAATGAAAAGATATGGAAGTAATGAAAAATGGAAAGAAAATGTTGAGAAGAAAGGTTGAAGGAATAATAAAAGTGTTGGATTTGAGATTTGTAACGTATAATCGATACGGTCATATTATAATCAGAGTTTTTTAATATAGCTTGAATATGTGTATGAATCGTAAGGCGACGAACAAGAGCAGATGTGGCGTTATCGCTGCTTTTAAGCAAGATGGGATAAAATAAAACTTTTCTTTACATGGTCACGTCAACATAATGAACTCCTTTCCTACATTTTTTTTAGCCAACATAAATAAAGTCAAATCCTAAATTAAATGATTGGAACTGTAAGATTTCTTTCTGTTTTTAGGCTTCGTACTTATCCACCTTCTATTTCTTTGGTGTATTTATGGAACGAAAAGGTAAGAGATTTTTTGAACAAGGTATCTTCTTCGTAAGCTACATTGAAGGAGAGGAAAAATAACGATGGGGAATAAAGGAAACCTCGGATATTTAATCTTCTTATGGGCTACTCTCGTTGCAGTAGTAGCCATTGCCACCGAGCAGCGTCGTTTTGAGCGGACTAAGGGCATCAATGGTCTTGAAAAGATCATCATCCGTGACGATCGTGGTAGATCTTTTGAGGTATTTGTTTTGGTTTTAGTGAGATAGATATTGCTTAATCGTAAGTTGAAAAATGAGAGAAAACATGCAGATTGAAACGTGAATAAAACTTGAGTTACAGAATTAGAGGAGATATGTAGATTGAAAAAATGAATGACATTATATGTATGATTGGATAAATTGTAGAACCTTATAAAATGGTACAAAGTTACGTATGTACTAGCACACATGTTTAAGAAGCAAATAATATTTTTTAAATAATGAATTTCAACTTATTATGACTACCAAAAAGAGAAGTTCAAAGATTATTCTAAGGGATATTCAAAACGTTCATGGGTTTTGATATTTTTGATTGTCACGTACAGAGGATTTTGGTTTGAAGTCATGTTTTCAATAGGATGCTACATAGACTCCAAGTTTTTTTTTTTTGAAAAATACATAGACTCCAAGTTCCGAATTGTTTGGTGCAGATTATCATTCATTTATTTGGTAAAATAATTTCAGGTATACTTGTATGGAGGTCAAGTAGCTTCTTGGAAGAATGAGAAAGCCGAGGAGTTACTTGTTATGAGTAGCAAGGTACTTCAGATTCAGTCATCAATCTTTACTTCATTATAGGCATGCAGATGAAAATGATAAATAGCCTATTCGTATGATCTTCAAAAAAATAGTATGAGCTCCAAAAATCAAAAGAAATATACAATCATGTGTTATGTATTGTGCAGGCTATATTCAAGCCTCCAACACCTATTCGTGGAGGAATTCCAATATTGTTTCCGCAAGTATGTGCTCTCGGATTATTGTCATTTTCTTAAAACACTTTTTCTTTGTAATTTATTTCTTCTGTTAATGAAATGTTTTTTTTTTCTGTAAGTGCAGTACAGTAACACTGGTCCACTTCCCTCACATGGATTTGTAAGACAAAGGTTCTGGGAAATCGACACTAATCCACCTCAGCTACCATCAAACTCTTATTATAAAGCTTTTGTTGACCTAATCCTAAGGCCATCCCAAGATGATTTCAAGATCTGGCCTCATAAGTTAGTTTCTTGAAACCTCTCTTTTACTTTCATGTTCTTAGTTCTTACAACATGTTTCATATATATAGACTAATGACATATGTATCCATTTCAGGTTTGAGTATAGACTAAGAGTACATTTGGGACCTGAAGGAGATTTGATATTGACATCTCGTGTCAAGAATACTGATGTAAAGCCGTTTAACTTCACAATGGCTCTTCACCCCTATTTCTCTGTTTCTGATATCAGGTAATTAAGCTCATCTCTAGGGAAGTCATCATCATCTTAGCAGATTTTCAAGCAGTTCTTGTTTTTTTTTGGTTCCGCTGATGTTAGTATTAAAATGTGAAGTTACTTACATCAGCTGCTTCTTGCGTTCAGTGAAATCCAGGTGGAAGGATTGCAGAATTTGAATTATCTTGACCAACTAAATAACAGAGCACGTTCAACTGATCATGACAAGGCTATAATATTTAAATCCCAGGTAACATTTGTTTCATATTTTACTACATTAGCTAAAGGAAAAAGAAAAAAACATCAAATTAACTATTTGAAAATAGTTTGACAGAATATACCTAAGCACTCCAGATGACCTCAGAATCGTGGACAAGAAGAAAAAGAAGACAATTGTTGTACACAAGGAGGGACAAGTTGATGCTGGTAAAGAAAGACTTAGAGATTTTGTAAACATGAATGTGTGTTTAGTTTAGTAATGACTGATCATTAATAAAAATGTAATAATAATGATATGCAGTGGTGTGGAATCCATGGGAGAAGAAAGTGAATGACTTGGGAACTGAAGACTACAGGCGTTTTGTAACTGTGGAAAGCGCAGCGGTCGAGAAACCGATCATAGTGAATCCAGGACAAGAGTGGAAAGGAGTACTCCAAATGAGTGTGGTTCCTTCCACTTGATCATGCACTCCTCATCCCCATACTTAAATATATATGTAAAAGTTTATGTTCCCAAAAAACATTACAAAGGAGATAGTCAGGATCCAAACCAGACATGATCAGTCATTGGTTTTGTAATTGTAGAATCCTGTAATAAAACTCTAAAAAAATATTAAAGTATTTTAAACTTTTAATGGGAACAATAATACTTTGTTATTCTATTTGTGGAATCCCCTATATATTAATTGAGAAACATTTGAAAAGATGTAACCTCAAGTTTGTATTAATTAAAAAGTAACCTTGCTTAGTTGTCAATCAATTAGTATATCAATTAACTGACGTGGCGGCTTTAGGTTCAATTGAAATTTGCTAGGGAAAAATAATTAGAGACGCATATAACGCATGTAACATAGTTTATATATTTATATATATCGCACACATGTAATGGAAGAAAAGGAAAATATACGATTTGATAACGATTTGCATATATTAACTATAATAACTTCATTCCTTTTAATTTATG
>CAKOAT010086265.1:36530-74587 GCA_932364175.1 Eruca vesicaria subsp. sativa
AATTAATTTTAAATTGTTTATTTGTATTCGAAAAACTTAAAATATTGCTTTTAAAAATAATTTTAAATTTAACATAATTTTTTAGAAAATTATTTTTTAAAAATATAATTTTCTAATATTATTAGACAAATAAATAAATTATATTAAATTAGTTTAGAAACTTTATATATTTTAATTGCAAATATTTTACCAATTGCTTATTTAAAAACATTAGGGAACTTGCTATACTCTACCAATCAAGCCCAGTGACACTCCATTTATTTTCCATCACTCGAACACTGAAAAGTAAAAAGATATATGAAATCAGATCCATTAAATTCTAAGATTTGATTTACTTTTCTAATTAAAATTGTTTTTGATCATACGTATAGATAATTATATAAAAAATCTAAAATTCTAAAATTTCAAATACATACAAAAACAATCATATGTAACTTTTAAATTTGTGAATATTAAAATTTTATATTTTAATTACATATATTCGCAGGGTCTTATCCTAGTTAATTATTAAAGTGAAAAAAATATTGGCCACAAATTATATCAGACGTGTATCATCATCTCTTCATCCACCAATGAAAAAGTTCATCTTTTTCAGTCTTTTCACTCCCCAGATTATCAAGCCGATATTCAAGAAGGGTTAGTTCTTGAAATCTCTTCAATCGTAAAGTGAGGATTTTAATGGGTTCGGTTTCGGGTCAAACCCGAATTACAATGATGAACATCTCCCTCTCCTCGTCTGAGAAGAGCTCTAGTTTTCGCTCCTCGCTTCTCAATTCAAAGGTATTGTTTTCACTCTCATCGTGATTCACTAGAAAAATAACCTTTTCTTACATCTTCGTCCTTGGCTTGTGTTAGAACGCAGTTTCAGATAGTTATGGGGTCTCTTCCAGAAGCAGCACATTCCTCAGTGGCCAATTCCAAAGAATACAACTTTCTTTTCCTCGCAAATCTCGACCTTTGCCAAAACGTTCAGGTAAAAAAAAAACTCATAATTCATCACCAAATAATCTCTTAGAATATTAATTTTGATTAGGTTCTTGTAACTTTGGTGTGAGTATAGGTCACGTTGTGTGCGTGATGCCGTTAACGGAAGAGAATGTGGAGATAGTACTCGACGAAGTACGCCCCGCGCTAATGGCAGACGGGGGAAACGTGGCGCTGCACGAGATAGACGGACTTGTGGTGGTTCTTAAGCTACAAGGAGCTTGTGGCTCGTGTCCTAGCTCGTCAATGACGTTAAAGATGGGAATAGAGAGTCGTCTCCGTGACAAGATTCCAGAGATTATGTCTGTTGAGCAGTTTCTTGAAGCAGAGTCTGGAGGGTTAGAGCTCACCGACGAAAACGTTGAAAAGGTTTGATTTTAAACTAAAGAAAAAGTTTTAGGGTGAAATTAAAAATTTTAAGTTATTTTCAGTTTTGGCAATTATGTTTGATGACTTTGTTGTTCAGGTTCTCGCTGAGCTACGGCCTTATTTATCAGGAACCGGAGGTGGAGGGCTTGAGCTGGTTGAGATCGATGGTTATATAGTTAAGGTTCGGCTCACTGGACCAGCTGCTAAAGTCATGACGGTTCGTGTCGCGTTGACTCAGAAACTGAGGGAAAACATTCCTTCCATAGGTGCAGTCCAGCTTCTAGAGTGACAGTCATTAACCTTCTTTTTGTATGTAACTTGTATTGTTCATCTTATACAAGGGTCTATTTTCGAATTCAATATACATTATATTCAAAACTAACATCCACATAGAAGAAATAGTTTTCATTGAGTTAGCTTACTACCCTCCTCCACTCTCTTATTAGTGACTTTGATATTATAAGATAGAGTTGGGATTTCGGGGATTCAGGTCGGTTCCGGATGGCTCTTGTGTTGGTTCTCATTACTTCAGCAAAGCTGGCACAGATAATCTTGAAAGATGTGAGTCAAACGATTACTTCATCATAACTCATATTAGTTTAAGTTTATATTATCAGATAGAGCTTAGTTTTCCGGTGTTATGGTTGTTCTGGGTGGCTATTGTGTTGGTTGTCAACTTTGTCATATACTAGTATCGATTATTGATTGCAGCAAAGATAGAATAGATACACTAGGGGGATGTGAATCTAATGATCGATATGCTCTCTCATCTCATACGCAAAACTTGGATTCATTCGTGTTACGTTCTGTACAAGTAACTGAGTTTATTCCATTTTTTGAGCATTTGACGGTTTATATAATCAAATTAAGAAATCACCAGTGACCAGAAGTAGGTATCTAGTAAGAATGAAAAAATAGCACCCTGAATAAATATTCAAACGAAAACACTTAAACCATGCATGAGAGAGTGGGAACCTGAATAAGCTCTTATTTATTACTCTAGAGGAGCATATGATGATGGCTGTTCTGCTGCTGCTGACCTGGTGGAGGTGGGAGGGCAAGGAAATGGTCTCCAAAGGGATTAGAAGGAGAAGGACCTGCAGCTGAGAACTGATGATCATGAGGATGAGAATAATTATAGGGATTTTGATGCTGCATCATCATCTGTTGTTGCTGTTGTTGCTGCATTGCCATTTGAACGTTAGTTGGAGGAGCAAAGTTGTTGGACGTTGCAAAGGGATCTTGTTGCATCACGAATGGGTTTTGTGGTGGTGCTTCTGCTCCTGTCTCAGTACCACCATGTCCATAGCCAGCATTGGTTAGTTGTATCTGTCTCCTCGCTGAATCATCTTCGTAAAGACTGTCAAGCAATAGCTTGTCGAATCCTCCTGCCTACAAAACACAACAAGAAATAACAATGTGAGTTTTGAGAGTAAAAGTAGAGAGTTTCAAATTTAGATAGATGCTGTGTTAGACTTCATTACAAATTTGGTGTCAGGAGCAGGGCGAGTAATGTTGTTGTTGTTGTTTTGAGGAGTGACCAGTGCTAGCTCCCAACCGGATCCACCGGTTTCTATCAAGCTTAAACTATTGGATGGACCTGGAACTTCATGACCTGTAGTGACCAATAACATGTTCAGAGTCTTAATTTCCTCCTCCAATAGTGTTTAACAGTGTTAACTCTAAAGATATATTGCAGTTGTGTTGGCTACCTGGTGGATATATTGCTAGAGCCAATGCATTGCGATCCTCTATCTCTGTAGCTTTTGGGTTTATCTCACTCAAGCCCTGTGGAGGAGGAAAAAGTGTCAATGGGGGTTTGAGACTTTGGCCAAAAGAGATGTAAATACAGATTAGATAATATGTAGAAAGAAGAAGATTCACCAGCAAGTCATCCGTGTCTATCAAGAAAGAAGGTTTAGTATCTTCTTCTATTTCTTCTTTCTCCTCTTCCTCTTCTTCGATGAGAGGCTGGTCTCCTTCGGTGTTTTCATTTTGATTTTGGGTTTCTACTGGTTCTTCAGGCTGAACAGACTCTTCTTCATCTTCTTGTTCTTCTTCCTCCTCTTTTTCCTGATACTCCTGTTAGAACAGAAAATGTCAATCATTAAGAAATTTGCTAAGAGACTTTAACCAAATAAGTTGTGAGATAAGACTCTGTAGTCTGTACCAGCTTTTTCTGTACAGAACCACTTTGAGGCGCTTCTTTAATGTATTCTTCCATTGTTGTAAGAAAAGATGGAGGAGGCTAAAACAAGTTTTAGATATTAGGTCTTATGAGCTGATCAATCTCATATCATACAACACAAAAAAGTGGTTTTGGAGTGAACCTGTCTCAAGGTTGGGAACTGAAAGTTCCTTGCCAGCTCCAGACTTTTGCAGTACTCATAAAAATCAGCCAAGTTTTCAGCCTGTGCAGTGAAAACCCTTTTTAACAGTTAAATTTTAATGAAGATTGATAGTAAGTCTTATCTTTAAACTCTTACCTGTTGGCCAGCTCGTTTGTATATATTTAGAGCTTTTACTGCATCATGTCTTGACATCTCAAAGAACTACAGAGAGAGAGAGCAGACACATATTTATATAAGTTAGTAACATCCATAGCACAGATTACTGATACTAAACTAGAAAAAGGAGATTTCTACAAACCAAGTCTACAAGATTAATGATTCCATCATTAATAGCACAGTATATTTTGAAGCTTTCTTTAAGCACCAATGCAAGAGCGTATTGGATTAGGTAGTTGCTATAGGCTGCTCCTTCAGGCTGCAAAACTGAAAACATATTAAGAAACCATTCGTTTGTATAATAAAACAAAAAGTTGATCTATAACTTTACCTTACAACCGGTAAGTCTGAATAATAGCTGCTGCAAAGCAGGTAACTGCTCTAGCAGTTCATCATTAGATAGCATCCTTGTTCTATACGTTTGAGAAGCATTGAAATCCACATTCTGATGATAGAATGATATATAAATTTATTCCTTTTTAGTTTTTTCTATTGGCTTTAAAATGATGAGAAGCTCTAGAACAAACCTTTGAAGATGCACCTGAACCTTTTGGTAAACGTTCTGCTTCTATGTCATACTTCAAAACACGGTAGCATTCAAGCCTCTCTTCTAGGAAAAGCGCGTATGTTCTAATCCATGCAGAGCAATCCCAAGCTGAAACACCATGCAAGTGATCATGAAAAATGTTTCATTAACATACATAAAAGGTTTAGTATTAATTATCAGTCTATTGTGTTTCAAAAAAAAAAAAAAAAAGTGTTTCAAAAAATTAATTATCAGTCTACCTAGAGGACTTGTATCGTCTTTGAAGTTAGATATACGAAGTATATGTCCTCTGTGTGAATAATTGAGAAGCTCATCGCTAAATGTTGGATCACCTTCTCTTAGTGTTCTGTGAATGACTATTAAAACCTTAATAGCTACCTGAGGTGTTGACAAAAGAAATTTTAGAGCAGTCCAAAGAGAAAGTGTTTATATATTTGAAAAGAAAAAGGTTTTGAAGTGACTTACAACCCAATTGTGAGTTCTAGACAATCTCTTGGCTAGTGCATGAATGCAGTAAGCAACATCTGCTCGTGGTCGTGTCACAGATGTTGCAGAGAATATTTCTGTAGAAATATTAAAAAAAATAAACTCTTAACGAATCAGAATAATCATCAAAAACCAATTCAGAAGAGAGAAACTATTATTACTTCGAATATGGCGTTCTTTGGGAGCAGATTCGACGTGATTTGTGGATTTGACGATCGCAACATCCAAATCCTATTCGCTCGCCATTAAATTTTAAATCAAATCATATCATTTTAAGAGAATAGTTTTCAAGAAGAGGAAAATGTAATCTAACCTTAAAGTCGCTGTTGACCTTTGCGATGCTGACTGTTGTGGAATCTTTAAGGGCTCCAACAGCTTTACGGAAGCTATGAAAAGTTGCCATGGATCGGCGAGACGATCACCGGAATTTATGTTGCGTTCATACTACGGAGAGAGCGAAGAAAATGGATAGGGTTGGAAGACGAAGAAGACCGAGTTTGGTATGCTTCTGTTAGCAATGTATGTTTTAAAAAAAAAACAGAACACACCATAACAGACTTTTCCACAAGCTCCTCTCTTCTCTCTCTCTTGCCTCACCATGACGTTCGCAACTGAATATTTATGATTTGGTTATTTTTTTATATTTAAAATTGTATAAAAAATAGGATTTCATATATTCGTATATTCCTATAATCAGATGCCAGTTACTAAAAATAGCTTTTATAGTTTGGAATATATGGTATTATTTCCTCAATTTGGTGAGCATAAATTTTTTTCAATTAAAGATTTTTTTTTAAAACCACAGATTTTTTTTTTTCTTGTGGAAAGTACTAAATCTAGAATATTTATTTTTTACTTTAAAAATTTTATATGTAAATCATTAACGTTTTTAAAATCTACTGTAAGATCAGATGTACACAGTTCATTCCGATCAACCCATGTAATACCAAGAAATTGAACATCTATGTTAACCCATATTGGTGACGAGATATAAGAGCAGCAGCATCAATGAACCCCACCAGGGGTTCATGATTTTAATATTTTAATTTTTTTTTTTGTTTGACTTTTTTTTTAGAAAAAAAAAGTAGAAAAGGGATCAATAACGGATCGCCACGTGGCGTGAGCCCACAAAAACAGACATGAACCGGTTTAGCAGAGTGATCCTTCGCGAGCTGGAATTCATCAATGTGCATTATTATAATATTTTTTTTATTTGGGGAAGTGTGTGAATTTGGTGATGAACTCTTGATGTTGATGCTCTAAGCCTTTGTTCAGGAAGGCTAAGTTACAGGATTGGTAGGTTCTCATTGCATCTCAATTGGATCCTCATTAATTCTTGTTGGGTCATATATATTTGTTAGTATGACTGGCACTCACTGCATTTCGATTCAATCTTGCTGATTCTAAATAGGTCACACATATATATATCATTGCATGTTTTATTCCAAACGCTCACTTCTCTTGTTGAGTGCCACTTTTTCTTAGTCATGGTTATCTCTTTAGAACCACCAAATTTGTTGTTTCCGATAAATAGATTTTGTTTAGAAAAAATATTATTAGACGGTTGAACAAAAGAAACTTTATTAGACACTGTGAATAATAAAATGGAATGGGCCACATTATTTTTTATTCGAGCCACCACTTTCTTGGAGGTAAGTGTATATATTGAGCATCATGCTCCAGTAGTGGTAACATACTTGATGAGCATCTTGACAATCTCCTTTGAGACTTTTGAACTAGATTCCTTAAGGTTTTGAATCCTGCCATCTGTCTCCTCGTCTAAACGTTTCGCAGCTGCTTCTTGTTCCGTCTGAAATAAAATGTCAAGAATAAGTACAAATCATGTCTTAGTATCTACCTTTTGTTTTTGTGCTGATTACCCCTGAAATTTGTGTCTGATACTCTTCTTCTAGTCGGGACCGATACTCTTCCATCTCTTTCTCGGCCTCGTCTTTCGCTTGCTTCATTCTTGCTAGTTTTGCTGATTATTGATTCATCCATCAAAAAAAAAGGGATTCAAAATGAAAGTTTAAGAAACTGACCCAAGAAACTGTAAAAGAGAAAGGTTATACCGGTCCTAGCAGCTGAAACGATCCGGCCGGCTTCTTGTTCAGCAGTTAAAAGCATCTGAATCCCACCTTGACTTCTTAATGAATCCATGGCTTGTGTTCTCCTCGACGACAATCAAGATTTGTGTTTGTTCTTTTGAAAATTTTGGTGCCAGAGATGAAAATTGTTGATATAAACGTCTTTTGGTTGTGGTTAATTTCAATTAGACGGAGAGCTTTTATCTCCTTGGTTCATGGAGTTAGTTTTTGACTCATTATTTTGAAATTAAAATGCGTTCAAATAACATTGCGTGATCATCGGATCAGTGTGGTTTTAAGACTTAAAGATGATTATGAACATAAATCTAATTCTGTGACTGCATGTATTCACTGCCTAATATGACTATGAACAACATGGGACTCTAAAGATGATTATGAACGTAAACACATTCTCCAGGGCTTTCACCGACTAATGTGATCATTAAAAAAGCCAGCGGTCATTTTATTTTATTAGTCGCTAATCACGAGCTCTTAATGTGTCAAATAACCAGCTTACAAAATTAGCTACAAAATTTATTTGATCTAGACCTATAGTTAACAGCTCAAATACGTCATTTTCACGAACATAAATGCAATAATTTGCCCAAATGAGTCATACACATGCATTATTGTTAGCATTTTAGTAAATTTAAAATTAAAATCGTCACATCAATGTTATAAATACGTCAACAGAAAAAAGTTGTTCGATTTGGAATAAAATCTTAAAATAGAAAAGATTTGATTTCCTTGTTTTTCTATCTCTAAATGATCATGTAAAAATCTTATAAAATTTATAATAGATGATGGTGATTGATATATAATGTGGTTGTGTTCAGTGATCCTTATACCGTCTCGTCTTCTTCGATTAAAGGCGGTAACAATGGTCGTGGCCGGAGCGATGGTTATAATTGTGTTTAACGCGCCCATGGTTAAATGTCTGGTTGTTGTTTGGATGGCATACTTTGATGTTCTTGTCTCCTTTTAGTTTGTTGTTTTTAGTTGTTATTGAACTTAAATTTTTTGAAAAGCTTATACTTGTAGTCGAATTCTAAATACGTTTACTGGCTAGAACTTTATTAGAGCATGAATAATGCGAATCTTTTATAGTAGTGTTAGATATGTCTCTTAGTTTTTAATAAAAAAAAATAAAAAAATATTTTTTATATCTTCTATTTAAAAGATATTTTTAGTTTTTCTTATATTACATTAAAAATTCATCATAAAAAAACCCGAATTAGTTATGTTCTTAGAATAATAACTAGTTTTTGAATTTAAATAGTTTCCAAGCCACAAACTTCGACCATTTTGACTTAACTAAGAGGGGAAAAATTAAGCTTATAAATGTGAAAAAGGTAGAATCAAGAGAACCGATGAGACGTCATATCGTACGTGATACATAACAACTGCGTGGAGAACCCTAAGACTTGGTCACTTCACAATGCACCATCCAAAGCAGCCAAAAGAACATGTTATGATCTAAAACTGGACCCCACCACATTATAAGTTCACCACACCAGTCATCAGCACAACTAACGCAAACTCGTACACCATTATTAACCCTTCTGATTCATTAACTTTACCGTGAACAAAATTTAATACAACTTACTAATATAATTAATCAAAAGATTATACACAATTTAAAATAAAGCTAGGGATCAAACTTATTAATAAAGGATCACAAACACACAGCTTCACACCAAACAATTCACGCTGAAACCGATAATCTTGGTCTTATATGTCTGCTTTCATTTAATGTCCTCTCTCTCTCACCTTCTTCCTCTCTAACTACTTTACCTCTTAACGTCTCTCTCTATTTATTTTATCTTCTTTTTTCATCACTCTTCCTCTCCAACAACTTAAACACACCTTTTTTCCGGTGAACATGGACGCCTCCAGTGATCCGGCGACCAAGAAAGAGAAGCAGAAGGCGACACCTAAGGTGTCACTTCTTAAGCTCTTCTCCTTTGCTGATTTCTACGACTGCGTTCTCATGACTCTAGGATCAATCGGCGCGTGCATTCACGGCGCCTCCGTTCCGGTCTTTTTCATATTCTTTGGCAAACTCATCAACATTATTGGTCTAGCTTATCTCTATCCACACCTTGCCTCTCACAAAGTTGCCAAGGTTTTTTATTTAATTTTTCCCTAGTATTCAGCTCGTAATTATAAATCTTTATGTGTGACTCAAACCTTTAGATTCTTCGGCTGGTTACTCGGAAACTGAATAAAACTTTACATTACCTACAAAACAATCTTACTTTAACTAGCAGCTTGAAATTATTATGTATTCCAAATCAAATTCAAGTGAAACCCTAATTAAGTGTATATGCTAGTATTATAATTTTTATTTATGATGATCGGCTTTAATTTGTATTTACTTGGTGCAGTACTCGTTGGATTTTGTATACCTGAGTGTGGCTATACTGTTCTCTTCATGGTTAGGTAAAGAAACATTTATTAAATCAAGCAATCTTTCTGAATTATATAGTTTATTTTAGTAAATAGAAAAATATAAAAATGGAAACAGAGGTTGCATGTTGGATGCATACGGGAGAGAGGCAAGCGGCAAAAATGAGGAGAGCTTATCTTCGGTCAATGTTAAGTCAAGACATAAGCTTATTTGATACCGAAGCTTCCACCGGAGAAGTCATATCAGCCATCACATCCGACATTCTTGTCGTCCAAGATGCTCTCTCCGAGAAGGTACCTCTATATACAGAATCTAACCGGCTCCTAACTATTTGATTAACTATGTATTGTCAACATTTTGCATAAGTTCAATTATTAGATTCATAATAGATCAATTACTTTTTGTGTAGTACCATTAGTAAGTAAATGCATTCGAATTTACATAAGATTTATATACCACTAATCTATTTATATGTGTTTGTGTAACTACCTAGTTAAGCCTGCTAAGAGCATCTCCAATGTAAAACTCCATTTTTTCCTCCAAAATGGAGTAAAAGTGATTATGGAGTAAAAATGCTCCAACCCCACTCTATTTGTAACTCCATAATGGAGTAGTGAACAAAGAAAAAATAGATTACTCTATTTATGGAGTAAATCTCATTATGGAGTAAGAAATGAAGTGGGGTTGGAGCATTTTTTACTCCATAATCACTTTTACTCCATTTTGAAGTAAAAAATAGAGTTGGGTTGAAGATGCCCTAACTAAGGCGTTGGTCGATCAAAGCTATAAACATTTTTTTCATAGCTATAAACATTATTTAGCTGTTCAAATTTATAGATCTTTTAAATGGGTTGTTTCTATTTGGTACACATGGGTTCTCTACTCTGTGTCAGTTTTAATGTGAATCACCATATGGTCCATGGCTTAGTTCAATAAATATTACAGAGGCTTTTCCATGCATCTCTATAGTTTTTTAAATTTATTTTATAAAAAAACTAATATTCTCATTTTCTGAGATTCCAATAAAGTATATACCTTTATTTTCATTTTTGTAATATGCCTTCGGTCCTTGATGCAAAATAATAAATGCATCGTCTTTAATTCGGTTATAGCTACATTGCATTTTGCATTTATAAGGCGGTTGAGTTTGATACAATTTAATTTATATGTTAATGTTTAACCTATATTTGCTCTCTTTCCAGCTAGCCAATCACTCAACAGTCTAGTCACTTTAGTCCAAACTTTAAATATGATCACGCAAATCAGGTTATAGGTTTATAATAACTTGATTACCGGTAAATTTCGTTGCAGGTAGGGAATTTCTTGCACTATATAAGCCGGTTCATAGCCGGTTTTGCAATCGGATTCTCTAGCGTATGGCAAATAAGTCTTGTCACTCTGTCCATAGTCCCTCTCATTGCTCTAGCTGGTGGCATCTACGCGTTCGTGGCCATTGGACTTATCGCCCGAGTCAGGAAATCATACATCAAGGCCGGTGAGATTGCTGAAGAGGTTAGTTACTTGTCTGACAAGTAAAGTATATATATTGAAAATCTTAGGTTTTGTGTGTACTTCATATTTTCACTGTTGAAACTCAGGTGATCGGTAATGTTAGAACCGTACAAGCATTCACGGGTGAAGAAAGAGCTGTGAAGTTATACCGGGAAGCTCTCCAGAACACGTTCAAGTACGGGAGAAAAGCCGGTTTAACCAAAGGACTAGGTCTTGGTTCGTTGCACTGTGTCTTGTTTCTATCATGGGCATTGCTTGTCTGGTTCACAAGCGTTGTGGTCCATAAAGAGATCGCAGATGGTGGCAAATCATTCACTACAATGCTCAACGTTGTCATCGCTGGCCTGTATAAGATCTCCCTATCTTGCTTGCTATCCACGTTTCCTCTGTTTCTTTTATGTATGATAACGTTTTCGTGTTCGTGTAGGTCTCTTGGACAGGCAGCTCCGGATATTTCCGCGTTTGTACGAGCCAAAGCTGCTGCATATCCAATTTTCAAGATGATTGAACGTGACACCGCAGCTAAAACAAGCGCAAAATCTGGTCGTAGACTCAGCAAAGTAGACGGGCACATTCAATTCAAGAACGTGACGTTTAGCTACCCATCTCGACCCGATGTAGTGATCTTTGACAAGCTAAACCTATCCATCCCTGCCGGGAAAATCGTGGCACTGGTTGGAGGAAGCGGGTCAGGGAAGAGCACGGTCATATCTTTGATAGAGCGGTTCTATGAGCCAAACTCTGGAGCTGTGTGGCTAGACGGAAACGATATTAAAGATCTTGATATAAAGTGGTTAAGGGGACAGATTGGTTTGGTTAATCAAGAACCAGCTCTGTTTGCTACAACGATCCGCGAGAACATTATGTATGGCAAAGATGACGCGACGAATGAGGAGCTTGCCCGTGCTGCAAAGCTCTCGGAAGCTATTTCGTTTATCAACAACCTCCCTGAAGGATTTGAGACTCAGGTATGTTAAAAAGAGATACCTTGGAAAACAAGAAACAATTGTAAACCCTAAATTGAAATTTTACCTTAGGTTGGAGAGAGAGGAATTCAACTTTCTGGTGGACAGAAACAGAGGATTGCGATATCAAGAGCAATAGTAAAGAATCCATCGATACTTTTACTAGACGAGGCGACAAGTGCTCTAGATGCAGAGTCAGAGAAGAGTGTGCAAGAAGCGTTGGATAGAGTGATGGTTGGAAGAACAACGGTGGTTGTGGCTCACAGACTCTCCACGGTGAGAAATGCAGACATCATAGCGGTTGTTCACGAAGGGAAGATTGTAGAGTTTGGAAACCACGAGAATCTCATATCTAATCCGGACGGTGCTTACTCTGCTCTCCTTCGCCTCCAAGAAGCTGCCTCATTGCAGCGTAATCCTTCCTTGACTCGCACGCTAAGCAGACAACAGAGGTAATATATACTTATCAGCATTACTGTTATTGAAAAGTTTCATTAGACCTAACTAGGTCTACAATCCCAAATGCCTGTCTTTAATTCTCAATATCAGCATGACAATTTAGTAAGAATTTTAATTAAATTTTATTTTAACAAATTGGAGACATATGGCTAAGTATATAATCTCTTAAAAAATTATGGTCCAATGTCAATATTTCATCCAGCTATGGTCAGGACCGGCCTTGACTGTTTTTTTTCTTTCATTTGCAGTATAAAGTACTCAGGGGATCTATCAAAAACAAGAACAAGCTTCTGCTCAGATAGAGACTCAGTAACTAGACAGGACGGCGCAGAGCCATCCAAAAAGACTAAAGTAACCGTGGGACGTCTTTATTCTATGATCCGACCAGACTGGATGTACGGCCTTTGTGGCACAATATGTGCCTTCATTGCTGGATCTCAGATGCCTCTTTTCGCTCTTGGAGTCTCACACTCTTTAGTTTCATACTACGAGAAGGATTGGGTGGACACTCAAAAAGAGGTCAAGAAGATCGCTATCCTCTTCTGCTGCGCTTCAGCTATCACCCTCATTGTCTACACCATTGAGCATATTTGCTTTGGTACTATGGGCGAGCGTCTCACTCTCCGTGTCCGTGAAAAGATGTTTTCAGGTTTGTCTCAAACTATTCTGAAGTTCTTTGCTAATTTTATAGTCAGACTATTTTACACTTTATTTTTTGGTTTTGTAGCTATTTTGAAGAATGAAATAGGGTGGTTTGATGAGGTAGACAACACGAGTTCGATGTTGGCGTCACGGCTAGAGAGCGATGCGACTTTGCTTAAGACCATAGTGGTCGATAGGTCAACGATTCTACTTCAGAACTTAGGTCTTGTTGTGACCTCTTTTGTCATTTCCTTCATGCTCAACTGGCGTCTTACTCTTGTTGTATTGGCCACATACCCATTGGTTATAAGCGGACATATCAGCGAGGTAAAACGCAGAGTTTTTTTGCGTCTTTCCTAACGTGTTTATTTTGACAATTAATTAACTTTTGTGTATTTTTATAGAAACTTTTCATGCAAGGCTATGGAGGAAACTTGAGCAAAGCGTACTTAAAGGCCAACATGTTGGCCGGAGAGTCTGTTAGCAACATCCGCACCGTTGCGGCCTTCTGTGCTGAAGATAAGATCTTAGAACTCTATTCAAGAGAGCTTTTAGAACCATCAAAACGCTCTTTCAGACGTGGACAAACAGCTGGACTTTTCTACGGCATCTCTCAGTTCTTCATTTTCTCCTCTTATGGTCTTGCACTCTGGTACGGGTCCACGTTGATGGATAAAGGATTATCTAGCTTCAAAGCAGTGATGAAAACATTCATGGTTTTGATCGTGACGGCTTTAGCGATGGGTGAGACTTTGGCTTTAGCTCCGGATCTGTTGAAAGGAAACCAGATGGTTGCGTCTGTGTTTGAAATATTGGACAGGAAAACTCAGATTATTGGAGAAACCAGCGAGGAGTTGACTAATGTGGAAGGCATGATTGAGCTTAAAGGAGTCCACTTTAGCTACCCTTCGAGACCTGATGTTGTGATATTTAAGGACTTTGATCTGATAGTTCGTTCTGGAAAGAGCATGGCGCTTGTTGGACAGAGTGGATCCGGGAAAAGTTCGGTTATTTCACTTATTCTCCGGTTTTATGACCCGACCGCAGGAAAAGTCATGATAGAAGGTAAGTGAATTTGTCTTAAAACCCTGAATACAAACGATTCTTGCTCCTCAAGTTAACTTATGTTTCTTGCGTCAGAAGAAATGGTTATTTAACTGACTAAGCTTTTTTTTTTGTAATTCTATTTACAGGAAAGGATATTAAGAAACTAGATCTGAAAGCGCTGAGGAAACACATTGGTCTGGTTCAACAAGAACCAGCACTATTCGCGACCACAATCTACGAGAACATTTTGTACGGAAACGAAGGAGCTACTCAATCTGAAGTCATCGAGGCAGCTACGCTCGCAAACGCTCACAGCTTTATCACCTCTCTACCACAAGGGTACTCTACCAAAGTAGGTGAACGCGGCGTTCAGATGTCAGGCGGTCAGCGACAGAGAATCGCTATCGCTAGAGCCATCCTCAGGAATCCTGAGATCTTGCTCCTTGATGAAGCCACAAGCGCTTTGGACATTGAATCCGAGCGTGTGGTAAGTTTCTCTAAACTTTTGATTTTCTAGGGTTTAATCCACATAGTCTTATAAATGATTTTTATATACGAAATGCATGTTAGGTTCAACAAGCATTGGATCGGTTAATGACAAACCGGACAACGGTGGTGGTTGCTCACCGGTTATCGACGATCCAGAACGCGGACACGATAAGTGTGTTACATGGAGGTAAGATCGTAGAGCAAGGCAGCCACCATAGGCTCCTTCAGAACAAGACGGGTCCTTATTTTAAACTCATCAGTCTTCAGCAGCAGCAACACCCTTAAATACCATATAGTTAAATTGTTAATTTTTATTTGTGAAAAAAATATTCTATCTTACTTACTTTACTCAATATGATAAATATTAATCATATGTGATTATGCCAATCATCTTGATTCAAGTTTACATGCGATAAATCTTTTGCTTTTTTATTTATTTGTTCAAAATGATTTGATTTGGTTGATCATCAACACGTTTCTCTGAGACATTCTCTGAGAGAAAGAATAAAAGGATCAACAAAAAGACAAAATTGATAAGGAATAAAGGTTAGTACACAGAGTTCATGTCCCTACAAAATGACACAACCTTTTACAACGAAGCAGCCACCATTTACCAGTTCCCCCCACAATAAGGCCAAGTCAAATTTGATATAATATTTTCATCAACTTGAAGTTTAATACTCTCTCCGTTTCGATTTAATTGTCATTCTAGAGTTTTGCACACAAATTAAGAAACAATTAATTTTACATATTTTCAAAATAAAAAACACAATTAACTATACACCTAACCACTTTTCAACCAATGAAAAAAAGAATAACATTTAAAATCAATAAATTTTGCATTGAAATTATAAAACGATACTTATTTTGAAACAAAAATTTTACTATCAAAATGACATATAATTTGAAACGGAGGGAGTAATAACTAGTACTTTTTTAAACAATGTTAAGGATTACGTATTGGCGTGACAAAAAAAGCATTACCTATAATATATTTTATGTACTAAGATATTTGTATTTCTTATTCCTGTATATTAAAATCCATGTTCATTCTTATCATTTCATATCCAATAATAAAAGCTAAATCATTCCTATAATTCAGAAACATTGATTTTTTAGGTATTAAAAAAACATTCATTTATTTGCTCAAAAAATAAAACACATTCATTTTAGAAAAACTGATAAACATTGATTCCAATAAATAATTGTAGCAAAGCTCAAAAGAGACTATCGAATATAATTATTCTTTTTATAAAAAAAAAGACGAAAAGTATTGAGTGTGATTAATTCATCACCACCTAATCGGTAACAGATATTTTGCAAATTAAAGAGACTTCCGATCACTACACAGCAGCCGGCGACGAAACTTTCTAAACCCCTTTCCATCTCCGATCAATCTTCCGCTACATAGACCATATGGGAAACGGAACTTCAACGGATACGAAGGAGTCGCGCCGATCGAAGATGCGACAGAAGCTTCAGAACTTCAGCAGCCGCCGGCGTCTTCGTCGTCCTGGATCCGGAAGCGTCTCCGGATTGGTCAGTCAGAGATCCGTCAGCCAGGAGGATTTCGCTGGCATTGCTCTTCTCACTCTCATCGGCGTACAGTTTTTTTTTTTTTTTTGATATTGTAATTTATCAGTCAACTTGGTGATTCGGTAAGGGTAGTGATATGTGTGTAATTGGCAGGCGGAGATGAAGTTCAAGGACAAGTGGCTCGCATGTGTTTCCTTTGGTGAACAGACGTTCCGTACAGGAATCTCAGATTCGTAAGTCCACTGTAAATTTTCTTGATCGTAACTTTTACAGTTCTTCGAATAGAATGTCAACGCCGTCTTCTTGTTTTTGATGGTTTTTGCAGTACTGATAAGCCGATTTGGAATTCGGTAAGAAAAAAATCTCACTTTATTTTTGTGAGCTCCTTTTGAAGAGTTGTGAATGATTGGTTTGTGTTTTTGTTTTTGTTCTGTATGTAGGAGAAGAAGCTCCTCCTGGAGAAAAATGGACCAAGCTTGGCTAGGATCTCTGTATTTGAGGTGTGAAGTGAATTACATACTGAAAATTGGCGTTTACTTACATATTGATCGGTTGAGATGACTTAATTTGCTTGATGCAGACCAATAGGCTATCGAAGAACAATATCATCGGTTTTTGTGAGCTCGATCTCCTTGAGTTTGTAGTGCAGGTCAGCAGTTCAAAGTTTTTTTTTTTTTTTTTAAATATGAAAGCTGTTTAGGTTCTTCCACCTTTATCCCTCTTCATACCTTTTTCTAGTTTATAAGTATCAGCAAGTTGCTTTCTTATACTTGTCTCCCGTTGGTTGATGGGAATTTTGCCACGATGTAGATGATATTCGTTGCTGGATTAGATTTTGCAATGCCTTGATTGATAACTGGATGAGAAAATTGTTTGTTTGACAGATTTATATTGTTTCTCTTATTTGTATACAACGTCATATAGGAACCTGACTCTACTTGCAAGTCATTTGACCTGTTAGACCCGGCCTCGTCTAATGTTGTTGGCAGCATGTTCATTTCATGCTCCGTTGAGGTATGCTGTATGTTAAAATTTAAAACAGGTAACTAAACAAATGCGGTGGGAAGGGTTTTTGATATTTTGGTTGTTAACCTTCGCAGGATCCTGTTGAAACCGAGACATGTTTCGCGAAGCGTATTTTGTCCATAGTGGTATGCTTTACTTTATTTTCCACTTTGTGATATTATCCTCCTTGCTACACCTTTAGTTTTCTTGAAACTTTTAATGATTGGTGATAAAGACCTGGTACATCCTGCATTCTTTAATCGAATTTCCTTCTGTTCGTTTTTATTGTTTATCTGAATTTTGATGCGACGCTTTTTTCAGTTAACAGCCTATGAGCTACCATCATCCCTTCAATTTCTTCTTAAGCAGTTTTTCTACGGAACATTATGGCATCCTGCAGCCTTTATAATGAATTGATGGAGTCCTTTATCCAAGTGCAGGACTATAATGAAGATGGACATCTCTCATTCTCAGAGTTCTCTGATCTGATGGATGCTTTTGGGAATCAAGTGGCTACTAAAAAGGTTTGACCTTCACTTCTCTCTGTTGTGCGTCCTTATGCTTAGGTGTTTGTTTCCAAGTGTGTAGTGTCAGTTATGAAATTTCAAGTACCAAAAGTTTTACCCTTTAGCATTTTCGAGTAGAGAATTGCTGCACTTTTCTGAAGGCACTGTTCGACTTTTTCACCTGTTTATCAGAAAGAGGAGTTGTTCAAAGCGGCTGACCTTAATGGAGATGGTGTTGTTACGATTGATGAGTTGGCTGCACTTCTTGCCGTTCAACAGGAACTGTAATAACATTCTATACATTGTTATGTTGATAACTTCGGTTTATATTGTATTCCTTGAATCCCACTTATTTTGCATACATCTTTTGCAGAGAGCCAATTATAAATAGTTGCCCGGTCTGCGGGGAGGTTCTTCAACTGTCTGACAAGCTCAACGCAATGATCCATATGACTCTCTGTTTTGACGAAGGAACTGGTAATCAAACGATGACAGGAGGGTTCTTGACTGATAGGCAGGCTTCATATGGGTTAGGATTCTCCCTTTTTTAAGGTTTTAATTAGCCATTCAAAATTATTTATATATTCTTGGCTTCAAATTTTAAACATCTCATCAGGTGGATGTTCAAACTAAGTGAATGGACTCATCTATCAACTTATGATGTTGGTTTGAATACTGGTTCAAGTGCTTCACATATCGTGGTATGGAGGCCGATTATGAAGTTATCTGATTTTCTATATTCTTAAAACGTTAAACTTCAGAAAATCCTGACCATTTTTGTGGTTTTGAATGCACTAAAATATACATACATGTACTATATATTTGCTTTAGGTGATTGATCGGAAGACTAAGAGGCTCGTCGAAGAGTTGATTGATTCAAAGATTGTTATGTCGATGAGAGCCATTTACCAATCAAAAATTGGACTCGGGCTTATGGACCAAGGTAAAAAACTGGCTCCTTCACCTCTGCAATGCACCTGGCAGTAGTACCTTTGCGTTAAATATTTGTTCTCGTTTTCTTTGTGCCAATAAGTTACACATTCTTGCCTTTATTCTGGTTTCTGCTGAACTCTTTGATGCAGGAGCGAAAGAGATTTTGCAGAACCTTTCTGAGAAGCAAGGGAAGAAAATGAACACAGTTGAATCTGCCCAGAACATACCCAGCTTTCTTGAGTTTTTCAAGGTATGAGATCCTCTTTTAAACCGTTTTGCCTCTTTTTGTAACTTTATATGAACACCGAAAATTGAATTATTTGTCTGTGCAGGATCAAATAAATATGGCTGAAGTCAAGTACCCTCTAGACCATTTTAAGGTACGCCAAGGCAACTCATGGTATCATTCTAACCAAAATAAAATATGTTGCTAGTCTTGGACTTGAGGTAACCAAAGAACACTTCGGGGGTATGCCTTTCTATGAAAAATCATATTAGTTTGTGGCTAGGTATAGATATAGATGTAAGTATGAGGTCAATCTAAGCTAAATCATTTGCCAGTTTTATCTAGGAAGGGAAGAACCCTTGATAATTTGGTTAACTGTAAGCTTATGAATTTTTATGGATTTAAAAGATGGTCTATTCACTTGCAGACGTTCAATGAATTCTTCATACGAGAGTTAAAGCCTGGTGCAAGACCGGTTGCGTGCATTGATCGGGATGATGTTGCTGTATCTGCTGCTGATTGTCGATTAATGGCGTTTCAGTCGGTGGATGATAGCACGCGGTTCTGGATCAAGGTAAAACGGCCTCTATAGTAGCGATAATATAACAATGCTACATGCTCCGCATAAATGATGCAGCTGATAACCTGTTACTCGCTACTCTAAAAACTTCAACCGTTTTCAATATTCGTAGGGCCGTAAGTTCTCAATAAAAGGCCTCCTTGGGAAGGATGTGGATTCAGATGCTTTCCTTGATGGATCTTTAGTGATATTTCGATTGGCTCCACAGGTGGGACATGACTGTGCATGTTTCATGTCTTTCGACCAAAAGCTAGAATGTTACAGTCGTTTTTGTTCCATCTCTTTATGCATTCATTGATTTATTACAGGACTATCATCGTTTTCATTCTCCTGTTTCTGGCGTCATTGAAAAGTTTTTCGACGTTCCTGGAAGCTTATATACAGTATGTACTTACCCGTCTCCCTTTTTAAGTTGAAGAGTTTCCACTCTTCTCCTCCTTTTCTTACTGGATTTTGCTTGCTGTTTAGGTTAATCCGATTGCAGTCAATAGCAAGTACTGTAACGTGTTCACTGAGAATAAACGGACCGTCGTAATTATATCAACAGCAGAGTTTGGAAAGGTTTGTCATCTAGATGATAACTCTCTTATTATCTTTCTTCTCTGTGTGCTGAAGCAAAGTTTTTCTCAACTCTCACTGTGCTTACTGCTAGAAAGCGTTGATGCTGCATAATGAAATCTGATCTTATTACGGAACTTAACATCAGCTTATTGTCTGCAACAGGTCGCATTTGTTGCGATTGGAGCTACAATGGTTGGTAGCATCACCTTTGTTAGAAAAGAGGGAGATCATATAAAGAAAGGGGACGAGGTAACAATTTTGTTTTTTTTCATAAATGAAAAGATACGGGAGGAGCGAGTATATAACATTCTACTTTTTCCAGCTTGGTTACTTTTCATTTGGTGGAAGCACAGTTATATGCGTCTTTGAAAAGGTAAGCTTCTAACTTGCACCACTCTGATAATACTATACAATTAAAATCTTTTCGAAGAAAGAATTGGAGTATAAGCTTCCGCTACCATTGAAATTGAGTTGCTTAATTGGAAAATCTTGTGACTATATCATACATGTTCATAATACTATCCCTAGATGAGTACTTGCATCTGCACCGACCTTACCTTCCACGTTACACGTATTGCAGGACTCGATTAAGATTGATGAGGATCTTCTAGCTAATAGCGCTAGGTCTTTGGAGACATTAGTCACTGTGGGAATGCAACTAGGTGTCTCCTTCCCAAAGCTGGAAAACTGTTCTCTTGAATCCTGAACTGCTTCAAACTCAAAACTAAGGATGATCTGCTTTCGGTTTGATTTGTTTTAGTTTTCTCTTTTCCGTCAGAAACTCAAATCCTCTTTTGTTTGATACCCAATGACTTTGCTCTGTATATATTACACCAGTATGTCCGGGCATTGGTACTTGTTAATATTTACTGTGTTTCGTTGTCTTTTGCTAGGTGACAATTTTACATGCAAATAGAGCTAAAGACATGTCTTTTCTTTATAACTGTTTAAATAAAGAGGCTTTCTCTGCATCTCTCTTTCTTTCACCTCTCTCTTTCTTTCACCTCTCTCTATCTCTCCATTCGTAAATCTCATTCTCTACTGAGATGAGTTCACTAAAATCACAAATGGTGTGGACAAAGGCTAAGGTTAGTCTAGCTTTGTCTCTGGTCACGGTTTTCCTCGGCATCTCTCTTGCTGATCTCAGAGTCGGATTTTACTCCAATACATGCCCAGAAGCTGAGTCAATCGTCAGAAGAGTTGTCTCAAGAGCTTCTTTTTCCGACCCTAACCTCCCAGCCATTCTTCTACGCCTCCATTTTCACGATTGCTTTGTCGAGGTACAAAGCAACTTTCCTTCTCTGTCTCTGCTTTCATTCAGAAGTTTTAACACAACACTTTCAGGGATGTGACGGGTCTATCCTCGTGGACAACGGAGCATTCTCTGAGAAGTTTGCATTCGGGCATGAAGGTGTTAGAGGATTTGAGATAATAGAAGCTGTCAAGGCCGAGCTTGAAGCTGCATGCCCTGGTGTTGTCTCGTGCGCAGACATTGTTGCCTTGGCTGCACGTGATTCAATATCTTTGGTAATTTAAAAAAATTAAAGAAAACCTTCCGAATCTTTCTTTATTTTCTTCTTTGTGGTGATCGTATTATCATACAGGCGAATGGACCGGCGTATGAAGTGCCAACTGGGCGGAGAGACGGTCGGGTTTCGAACTTGTCGCTGGCTAAGGACATGCCGGATGTAAGTGACTCGATTGAGATACTTAAGGATAAGTTCATGCAGAAGGGACTCCACGCCAAAGAACTCGTCCTTCTCAGTGGTATGTGTCTCTTCTTCTTCTTCTTCTTTTCTTTTCTCTCTCATTCATGTTTGTTTGGTGGTCTCGAATTTCTCAAGTTTTTTGGTACGAAGTCTAAGTTATATGATTTTCATTTCCAAAGTCCGTGATGTGTTTGGCATGTTTCTTCCTCTCTTAGTCTTGCTGTCACGTGACTAAATTACTGGATTTTTCCAAACTATGTCAATATATAGTATTTTCTTCAAGCAAAGAAAGATTTTATAAATATTTTAAATGGTAAATTTGTGAAAAATAATAAACTCAATCTATACTTTGCTAGTTTGCTAATTTGTAGAGAAATAAAAATTTGTTTGTATTTTAACAACTTACTTTAGGCATTGATCCAAGAATTGTACTTTTGTGTAAGTAAGAAATGTTTTGATTTTCTGTCATCTTACCCATTAAATCTGGCATGTCCCATACATGTTAAGATTCACACGAAAATAGGCCTGGATTTCATGGTTAACATCATGGGAGCCTTAAAATTATCGACTTGCACGTGTACGAATAAATCTATCAACCTGCACGAAGTCTATCACACTCAGAATCACCGATGGTCATGACTCACTCATGCGTATTAAACCTGACCCGGTTTATTTTAATTTTTATTTGCATTTCAAGTAAAAGATTAGAACATTCTGATAGGATAAAGTTCTTCTAGCTAGCTTTAAGAAATCAAAAGATCTAGAATGGAGTCATCTTCATGTCGTCCTAATAATTATTCTCTTACCTTATAATATCAGCTGCTCACACTATCGGGACAACGGCTTGCTTCTTCATGACCAAACGCCTCTACAGTTTTCTACCAGGTGGCCAGCCCGACCCGACCATCAATCCAGTATTTTTACCCGAGCTAACCACTCGGTGCCCACAAAATGGTGACGTAAACACCAGGATACCAATGGACCGGTCCAGTGAGCGGTTATTTGACAAGCAGATTCTGCATAATATAAAGGATGGTTTTGCCGTGCTTCAGACCGACGCAGGTCTCTACGAGGATGTAGCAACCCGCCGGATCGTGAATTCATATGTTGGGTTGCTTAATCCGCTCTTTGGCCCATCTTTCGAATCAGATTTCGTCAAGGCAATAGTGAAGATGGGGAAGATTGATGTGAAGACTGGTTCTAAAGGGGAGATTCGACGGGTTTGCTCAACTTTTAATTAAGAAAGTATGCATTAAGATTGAAAGTGGTTAATTTCTTATACTCAGCAAAAAAATTGTAGCATATGTAGTTTGTCTTCCGTGCTATCTATATATTAGTTCTCTTCTACGGGTAATGAGCTTAGGAAGCTAGATCATTAATTGTAAGAAAATATGTTTTGATCTTCTACTCAAAAGTATGTATAAGATTGTATTAATAAATGCGTGATGCATTATCCTTATGTTCGTGTAAAATAGTTTAAAGTGCTATGTATCCTCGACGTTAATGGTGTTAAAAATTATGAATCCATAATATCATAACGTGGTTTCTAACAAAAAGACAAAAAATGTTTTATTCAGAATTTCTCGAATCAACTATTCCCCATTCCCTTAGGACCAAAAAAACAAGAAGGGTCAGTAAAAGTAAGAACAAAGATTGTGAATGGCCAAACTGAAAGTCTCCAACAATAAAGAGAAGGGAATAAAAGGGCTTAAAGGTTCCTTAGGTTGGACCTTCTCACAAATCGTCCCTGTCGATGAAGACAACCAACAATAGTATCATTAGAATCTTTGTCTTGATTCTCAGCTCAAATTTCAAATTTGTTAACATTAATATTCTACCCATCAATACATACAACTATTTCAAGACGATAACATAGATGTATGTACCTTATTACGGGGTCGTTGATCAGCATTGAGTTTGCGGACTTGATATCGAATTCTTTTGGAGTTAGAGAAGAGCCGATTCCTCCGCTTCTCTTTATACCTTAATACAATAGCTTCTCTCACTCCGCTATCTCCAAACAAATCTATCTCAGCCAACCTTGCCTGTCCCAAAAACGCTCACACATTAATTAGTTTCATCCTTCACTAAAACGGACTCATTGAAGCATCATCTAACATTTTTATCAAATCCGTGTTAATTTCTTGTTATAGAGAAATATTAGGTCTAAGAAATTCAAAAGCTCTCTTGTTCGAAAAGAATAATGAACTAATATAATAGAACATATAACTAAGACTTAGTTAAGAACCCACTTTCAGCTCTTGTCAGATTTCAGACACTCGAGATATTTGTAATGAATTGGTTTTAATGATTGGTTATCAAAAACACATTAATTTTTTTTTTTTTAAAAGAGCGAAAACAACAGTTTTTCAAATGCAAATCTGAAGGAGAGTTCATGAGAGTAAAAGCAAACGTACATGGACGTCGGTTCCGGCAGCTTCCGAACCCATAATCTCACCGGAGAAAGGAAACTCCTTGTCCGACCAAGCTTCTAAAACCCCGTCGTAGTCGAGCTTCAAGAACGAACTCACCTTCTGTTCCGTCTTAGAATTGAGATCTTCAGAGTTCTTTAAATCAACCGCCACTTTCTTCTTCTTCTTCTTTGTCTTCTTCTTTTTCTCTTCTCCCGCCACCGTCGCACTCTTGCTACTATCCACGTCGGTGGTTATAGTAGTCTGAACTCTCGGCGAGATATGTTCGAGTTCCACGGTGGGAAACGTCCACAAGCTCGCATCGTAGCATTCCCGGAGAGAGTTCTTCAATCCCAGGGAGCTTCCGTGCCAAACAAGCCTCTTCATATCCTCTAACGGATCCATTCTAAAGCAATCACTTCCAGTAAAACCAGATTCTCCGTCGTTGGATTCAATGTTTCCCATAAAACTATCAATCCCTTCTTCAATCTCTTCATCAAGAATCGACTCAGCATCAAAGTCATCAAATATTCCACACTGATTCACCTTCGAGTCGTAAGTGACTTCCTTGTTCTCCAAGAAGTGATATGGTTTTGTCTGTATAGTGGGACTGAACAAGAAACGTGTCTCCTCGGTTGACTCAAACGGTACAAGTAACTGAGAAGCTTCGTCATCGTAATCTTTGAGAAACAGAGGATTCAACAACGGAGATTTTCTTCTCTTGGATGAGAAGATGTTTGGGTATGCGGTTGAGAGAAGAGCCTCCGCTTCGTCGTAAGTCTGGTTTGGTCGTTTCCGTTGAGTCCTTGGCCTTCTTGTGGAGATTGTTAGCGGAGGAGAGTTGGACTCAGAGATTGTAGATGACGGTGAAGGAGTGTTGTGTGAAGATGAGGCGGTTCTTGACGGTGGAGACTTCATCATTTCCAACTCAAAGGTATACGCTGTGCCGCCGCTTACACAAGAAGACATTTCTCTGCCGATGAAAAAGAGATGAAAAAGAGATGAAAAGAAAACAGAGCTTTCCAGTAAAATCAAGAAACAGAGATTTTTTTTTTTTTTTTTTGGTAAAAGAAACAGTCACAGAGAACTTATCAACTCAGAAAACCCACCAAAATAATCTCGAGAACTGCTGGCTTTGAGAAGATAAGTAAATCTTAGTTAAGTTTAAAAAAAAAAAAAGAAGAGTAATGAAAGTTTCGATTAGGTTCAGAAAAGTTCTGAGAATCGTACGAACTCTACTGTTCGTGCGTGAGAGAGAGAAAGAAGCTTTTAAGGTTTCCTTTTTTAGAAGAGTTATTATAAAAGGGGGCTTTGGGAAACGAAACTCGATTTGTTTGGTGTGTTTTCTGTAGGAGTGATGATGATGCTAAACCCTAAACCCTCTGACAAAATCTTTGTTTACTAAATTTAGCAAAAAAGTCAACACTTTGAGAAGGAAAATAGAAAGATTCTGTGTGTACTAGAAAGGAAATAAAAAAGATAGAGATGTTCACTCAACACCTAGAAGAACGAAAGAAAACCAATTTAACATCTAAAGATTAGAGACGAGAGAGAAAGAGAGAGAGTCACCGATTGGATTGAGAGAGTCACGAGATGTTACAAGAAAAGAGAAAAGATCCGTTAGGGTTTGTCAAAGTTATATACTAGTAGTGTCAAATAAATGGAGGCTCTCTGTTAATTGGTTTGTGAAATAAAAAAATCATCACTTAGTCGGCGAAAACAAAGGTGAAAACTGAAAAGTGAGACTTAGTGAAAATGTAACAGTAGGGGAAAGAAACAAAATGTATGTCGTTGGAAGATAATGAATAGTATTTTTACATTTTGTGAATTTTTAAAGAACACAAAATTCAAGTTAGATTAATTCTGCACGCAAAAATCGAGAAAATAATGTTTTCTTTTAAAAAAAAATTGGAGTAATATTATAGAAAACATTATAAACCACCCACCTGTAAAAACAATTTCGGCTCTCTATGTTAAAAAAACATACAACATGTCACCTTATCTATGTACGTGGCATGATCTTATTGCATGTATTAGATTTCTGTAATGACGTAGTGCTTTTCTTTTACACAAACTAGGAAACCTTTTGACCCTCATCCAAAAGATTTACTTACGATGAAGATAGCTGGTCGATTAGGTTCACTAACTGTTATTATTTTCCAAAAAGAAAGAACTGATAACTATTGAAGTATCGAGACCTAAATATTTGTCCCGAGTTCCGAGTTGGAACTCTTTCTAATTCTTGTTATTTATGGTTTATATCAAAACTAAGCACCATCTGATGTTTCTTATTTTGATTTACTGGTGTCTAGTGTCTGACATCCATAGAATACCAACGACTAGACTGGCACCCTCAGCCACGTAACGAGAGTTATAGTTGCCTATAGTATTGAGTCTATTGACTCATATATTTTCCATAAAATAATCTTAACTTGAAATGAAAATGCGGAGAGATGAAGAGATTAAAAAAGTTGGTCTCATCCGGAGATAATATGCGGCAGATGGCAATCATTGATTTGCCTCATTAGGTTCAGTGGGATCATTAGATTTTCTTAAATCATTTCCATATATTTCTGTGTGAATTTTGAATGGCTACTGAATAATTCAAATTAATACTTCAGGATGTCTCTTCATATACTACCGATTATATTCCCACTGGTCCTTTTTTACTTTTTTTTAAGATTTTTTTTTTACATTTACTGTAGTTTTTTTCTCTGGATAATGTGTATATATTTAACCTATAAGTTCTAGAATTCTCATATGCTTATGAGGATGAATATGTGCAGGAGAACTTAGCAAGGATAAAAGATAGGATTTATCTAGTAGAGAAAATGTAAAGATAGGATAAATCTGTCTGCCAACTCTGCCCACTGTCTCCAAAGTCCATCCCAGTTCTTTTTTGGAATCTTCTTATGATATTACACTTCTTTTCATATAATAACATGTGACCTCTCCTTCTCATTTCTTCATTTTTGCCCCTTCTTTAAATAATTTGATTTTTTTCATCTTTCTCAATGTTAAAATATATATATTACGTACAACAGAGTGACAAAAAAACGTAGGACAGAAAAAAAGATATGGCTTTTGGATTGGCTAACCAGTACCCTTTTTTTCTTGTAACAGGCTAACCAGAACCTAGTCATAGAATTTTTTGTGTAGAAGCATCATTGGGTCGATGGAAATAGACGACTCGACTGTGTATTTGACTTTTCAACCGATCTTCTATCAATTGTTTCGTGAAAGTATCGATGTTTGATGAATTATCCGACACTCAGTTACGTCATCTAAATGTGTTTACCTTTGGATAAAAACATTATTTGCTGGGATTTTCTTCTCATTTGATGGTAGATGTGACCTAACATAGGTATCCGGAAAGACGAATTGTTGACGTTAATTGTTGTTACTTATTAGTTACAGATTCAAAATGTGCCAAGACTTTGCCTTTGAAAATTAACCAATAAAATTGCATGTAAATTTGCTCAAAAAGAAAAAAAATTGCAGCAAACTGGAAAATTTATTATGAGAAAATGTATTAGTAAGATGTTAAGCATGTGACCCTTGAGAGTCAATTAGGACACTGTAGAAGATTGATCCAAATGGTTACAAACTACAAGTGAACTATCTTCTCTTGCATACGTATGTGTATAGAGGGGACCATTATTTATCGTAAACATACACACACATACGTATGTGTTTTGCCCTAAATTCCAAATTTTGATTGAGCATGGAGCCTCATGCGACAGCTGTGCTGCTCTTTCACATTGCTTTCCATTTCTTATGATAAACCTTTACCCTTTTTGGTAACCCAAACAATGAACAATAAAAGAAATAAAAGAAGAAACAAGACCAAAGACAAAAAAACAAGTTTAGACTAATTAATTCAGGCCCGGCCTTTAAAATGTTTGGGCCGGAAACATTAGAAAAAGATAGGCCTATTAATTAAATAAATAATAATATTAAAAAATTAATTATGTTGCTAACCATATTTGAACCATTCATCTTTCAAAGTGCCAACAACAGTATTAAACAACTGAGCTACTAAAAAATTGGTCGAAAATTTTAAACATTTTAACAAGGTCGGAATCACATGCTTCTAATGCTTCTACTTAAGGTCGCTATTGATTAATTAAAGCCTACAAAAAAAATATATCAAGATAAAATAGAGTTATAAAACTTGTTACTGTGACATTAAAAATATAATTGGCAAGTGTAAGAAATGATAACATTTGGTTCTCAAGTAATAGGAAAAAAGAAAGCATCAAAACAATTGTGCATTCGGAATTTAGAAAGCAGTGATTGTATAGTGGAGTAGGACTTCGAAAATATGTAGAAAACAGGTAAAAAGAACAAAAATAAATAAATAGAAGACTGTATTTTTATAAGGAAGACTAGTTTCAAAGTTTTCACCACTAAAATAAATATCTACATATTTTTTTTTTATAACACTGATAGAGGTACATAGTTCGATAAAATAAACAAAAGTGAGTAAAATAATGAAGAGGAAATGAGATGTCAGTAGACACCATCACATGAGACAGAAACGGGGTAACCCAATCCCTCACTTACTGAGACTCCAAATCGAGAAGGTGATATAACCAAGATGGAGCATTCCGGGCGATATACGACTGGTGGCGCCTATCCCGTGTGACACTAAGAGCAATGGCCGCTGCAGCTTCATTCCTTTCTGGGAGAACATGATCCAAGCTCCATGAGTCTATTCTTGTTAGAAGCCAAAGGATGCTGTGACGGATGTGGCTGAGACTGAGATGATCGCTGGGATTCGTTAACGCGTCATGTAAGCCCTCCGAGGAAGTCTCCAGAATAAGATTTGAGAAATGTAAGTTGTGCAAGCATTCCACTGCCCAGAAGAGTGCCCACAAGTCAGCCTCGGACTTTGAGCGCATATAGGAATAGGCCCGGCGGCTATGCATGATTGTACGTCCTTTTTCATCCCGGAGTATCCACGCTGCACCACTCGGCTGATTCGAATTTATCCATGAGGATCCCACATTACATTTTAGGGACCCAATAGGGGGTTTGTTCCATCGAACCTTTTCAATATCAATACCATCCACATCATCCCTTGAACCAGTGAATGTATTATACCATGTGGACTCTTCTTCATATGCTCTCTTAGCAATAAGGGAAGACTCTAGAATCACATTTTTAAAAATAAACGAGTTCCTAGCTTTCCATATTTCCCATAGCAACCATGGGAAAACTTTTTTTGTATGATTTTCTGAAGATGAGCTCCGAGCATTCTTAATTAAATGGACAAAATTTAAAAAAGTGGAATTCCTAGAGAAACCGCCAAAAGGTACTTGGACATTAGCTTGATCCCATATGGCACGTGCCTTAACACATGTGAAAAGAACATGACAAATAGTCTCATCCTCATGACCACAAACCGGGCAGGTTGGATCTATCGGAATACCCCGAGTAGTCAAACGTTGCTTAACAGCTAACGCACCCGATAACGCCCGCCACATAAAATGTTTTATTTTTGGTGGGGCTTTTGTTTTCCATAAGTCTCGCCATAATTTTCTTTCAATAGGGGTGAGGGACTGACCTTGAGGGTGATCATAATCCATCAAAACCTCTAATAACTTATAACCACTTCTAGTCGAATATGATCCATTTGGTGTGAATCCCCATCTGATAGAATCTTCACATCCCAGGGCTGGTTTTAAAAGTAGAATCCTTTGAACATCCTCAGGCGTAAACGTCTGCTGTAGCAGATTAGTATCCCATTGATTAGACCCCGGCCTGAGCAAATCAGAAACCTTAAGCGCTAAATTGATAGAGCTATTCTCACGGTACATTGGTGGTCGTGGGATAGTGTCAATAATCCAATTCTCAGCCCAAACATTAGTATTAATCCCATTACCAATATGTCGATATAAACCCTTTTTGAGTAATTCTCTACCGTGCATGATGCTCCTCCATGCATAAGACGGACGAGTCCCCATTCCACAGTCTAGAAAATTTCCATTTTTAAAATATTTACCTTTAAGGATTCGAGCAACCAAGGACTGGGGATTATTCCAAATTCGCCAAGCTTGTTTCCCGAGTAAAGCCTGATTAAACCGACCAATGTCCTGAAACCCAAGACCCCCCTGTTCTTTTGGTTTACATAACTTTTCCCAAGAAACCCATGGGATTTTTCTTTTTTTGTCCCCACTACTCCACCAAAACTCTATAATCACACTCGTAATTCGTTCACATATACCTTTTGGTAACTTAAAGACAGACATAGCATATATCGGTAACGCTAAAGCCACTGATTTTATTAGCACCTCCTTTGCACCTAAAGACAAAGTTTTAGAGTACCAGCCTTGTAACCTTCCTTCTAATTTATCCTTTATAAAGTTTAAAAGCGCTTTTTTTGAACCTTGAAAACATTCAGGGAGACCAAGATAAGAACCTTCACCACCTTCTTTTTCTATACCTAACACCTCTTTAATCATCTGTTTATTAATATTGTCTATTTTTTTCCCAAAAATGATTGAAGATTTCAATGGATTAATCATTTGCCCTGACGCCTCCCCATAACATTTTAAACCTCTTAAAATTTCTTCACTATCACTCACAGATGCTTCACACAACAACAAACTATCATCTGCAAATAACAAATGATGGACCGATGGGCTACCCGTTGCTAATTTTATTCCATGTAATTTCCCTTTCGCTTCAGATCTATTTAAAACATGAACTAAAGCTTCGGCACATAAAATGAATAGAAAAGGGGATAATGGATCACCCTGCCGTATTCCTCTTTCTGGTTTGATAAACCCATGGGAGCGTCCATTAAGTAATACCGAGAAAGAGACAGTAGTAATGCATGCCATTATCCAAACGACCCATTTCCGATGGAATCCCATTTTTTCTAATAAAACTTCTAGGAAATTCCATTCTACCCGATCATAAGCCTTTGACATGTCTGTCTTAATAGCCATACACTCTTTGCCAATTTTGTCATTTGTACGGAGCGCATGTACCAGTTCATGTGCTATAATGACATTGTCCGTTATTAACCTACCTCCCACAAAAGCCCCTTGAGTTTCAGATATTATATGTGGCAACACCATCTTCATACGTTCACATATAATACGAGAAATAATTTTATATTGAACACTACAAAGACTTATTGGACGCATATCCTTCATTTCTGTAGGATTCGAAATTTTAGGTAACAGAGATAATTGTGTATGATTCCACCCAGCAGGAATGACGGCTGTTGTAAAAAAATTTTGGACATCCTGAATAATTTTCTGTCCCACAACGTGCCAGTATTTCTGGTAGAAAAAACCCGTAAGTCCATCTTCTCCAGGAGCACTACTACCTTTGATACCAAAGGCTGCGTCCTTGATTTCCTCAGCGGAAACTTCCCGGATTAATAGTGCGTTCATCTGTGAGGTAACCCTGCTTTCAAATCCTTCAAACAGTGTTTCCAGATCAGTGGGGTTTGAACTTGTAAACAAATCCCTGAAATATTCAGTTGCAATGTGACCCTTCGAACCTTCAGAATAATGTTCATTACCAAATAAATCTTTTAGCATCAAAATTTTATTTCTAATCCTTTTCCCCTTTACCACATTATGAAAATATGTGGTATTTCTATCTCCTTCCCTTAACCATTCCTCTCTACTTTTTTGTCTCCAGAAAATCTCCTCTTCCCTATATGCCGCAGCCAAATCTTGTCTTAACCTTCTCATCAGACCATAAATAGGGAATTGTTTGGAACTCTCTTTATCTAGATCATTCTGCAACCGATCAATCCTAGTTTTTGAATTCCAGTCATTAGCCTTTTTAAGTTTAGACAATTCCGATCTACACCGAGCAATACGATCAAGAACAGATAAATTTGAGTTTATATTCTCAGCATCCCATCCACGGATAATTGCTTCATTAACCCCTCTTTTTCCGAACATACGTTTATCAAAATAGAACCGTCCCCTTTGCACAATCTCCGGCTCGAAGGCAAACTCTATTCGTAAAGGTCGATGATCCGAAGGCCACATACTCATATAATCAGTAGATGATTGGGGAAATAGACGAAACCATTCCGCATTACCGAAGGTCCTATCTAGTCGACATTGTACCCAGTTATGGTCTCGCTTACCAGCCCATGAAAGGTTATTTCCTGTGGTTCTCATTTCCCTAATTTTACAAGCTTCAGCCATATTTCGGAAATCAAAAAATGTGGTTTCATCTCTAGTAGGCCCTCCCAATTTTTCATCATTATTCATTAACTCGTTAAAATCACCCACCAAGACCCATGCTTCATCCCTGTAAATGCCAATATCCGTTAGTTTATCCCAGACAATTCGTCTTCGTCCTCTTACTGGATCACCATATACACATGAGAGGAAAAAAACAAGGGACCCCATTGTGATTTTTAGATCAATAATTCTATTATCACTATACAAGATTTCTACTGCGTAACACCCTTTCCACATTAAAGATAGACCACCACTACGACCAACGGGTTCAACCGTGTGTAAATAATCATATCCCAGACTTGATTTTAAGGCATCCATGTAAGCAAATTTCTGTTTTGTCTCCATGAGAAATAAAAAATCTGGAAAGTATTGACGTCGAAAATCCCGAATACGTTGAACTGTATCCGAATTACCAGCACCTCTACAATTCCAACTCAAAATACTCATAATTTATATTTGATCTTAAGTAATCTGTTGCACCCATCATTATAAGGTGCAATGAGACCCAAACCATTAAGTCATTATGTATCACCAACGTTGAAATAAATTTCCATTGAAAATGACAATAACTGCCAGAAGCATAGACTTGTTCTTTGGGGCCAATACCTATAAACCATACCACACAGTATTGTTTGGATTGTGAATCTGATCCCCATACACTTTCCATTAAGATCACTAATTTACATTTCATACAAGTCCATGTGCTTTTACTATACGAGCTGGAAATTAAATCCAATAGCACTGACATACATACTATTAATCTTCTCCATCTATCCTCCAATGCCAACATAATCTTCCTCACGGTCCTAAAAATGTACTGAAACAAAATAAACAAATATATGCCAAGATCAAACCAATAAGAAACCAGTGTTGTTTGATTACGAGCAAAAGAAACCATTTTAATTTGGTTTAAGGAGACCAAATATAATATACCACACCTACCCCACATATAAGCTTGACGAGTCCTTGTAAAAACCAAGGAGAACGAGATGCTAGGGAACCATAAAACCCACGAAACAAACCCAACCCCAAACATATATTGTAATTCCATAAATCGCTTTTCAGATTTATAAAAGGTCAAATCCAACAAGTTAAAACATGGAAGATGCCAAAAAGAATAAAAGAAACATATTGTTCCTTGTTGCAGCGCATATATGTCCCAGAGGTCCTCTAATAATACACTTCTTATAAACCTGAAAAACCATGGCAACAGTTCAAGACCAGAGGCTAGCCAATTTATTAATACCCAAACATAATTATACTCATAGAACCTAAAGCCACAAAGTTTCCACACTATCATAAGGAAAATTCCGCAGGACAACACATTGATCCATTTCCAAAACTTAAACAATTGTAGCCAACTCCATATACCCAACAGATGCTCACCATAAACAATCTCATAAGCTTTATGACTTGTTTGACAATACTTGAAACATAACGCCATCGTGTCCCACCACCAAAGCATGGAAAATAAAGACCACCATGTCTTGTCCAATTCTATGAAGAAGAAATATCGACCAAGAGGCACATACACGGTAAAAAATGCCTTCCTGAAAACGATTGTCCATAGTTCTAATAAGTATTTATCCATTTCAGACCTTACAAACTCCTGTTCCGTGTGAACCTGCAATGAGCACCTTGTTGTTTCTATAAAAATCCTCACGAAAATGACATTTAGTTCCTGGTCATCATTGAACACAACAAAGATACACCACCAAACCATAACAATGTTATCAATGCTTATAATTATGTGAAAATCATTCACGGCTAGAAAACTAAACCAGGATAGATTATCAAAACGAGAGACTGTAACTCGTAGCACCGGCTTGGTCTCCACACCTTTCTTCCCCCCCTGACTTAGAGATCCATTGTCCTTGTGACATGGTAGCTTCATCGAAACCACAGATTCCAGAAAAAAAAGCACCATCAGATCTCCATAATTGACCATCATCTCCAACATATCCACTCGATCTATAGAGATCCAGTCGAAAAACCAAGAATCTCCTCTTAAAACCAAATCCCCAAGAGAACCATAATCACCGATATCAAAATCCCAGACAAATAAACGGTAAAACATCGAATATTAAAAATCCTTCGAGATCTTCAAGATCTCCTTCTGAATCGCCATCGGGAGCGTAGTGTTTTTCAATAGAAGGAAATATATCTACATATTAGTAGTTCAATCGGTTATAAAGATGATGCATGTTTTAGCGCTATGTGATCCATAGTACGTTATAGTTTATTATGTATTATTATTTCTGATCCAAAGAAAAAAAATTAAGCCTAAATTAAGGTTAAAGCTTTTTGATGCATAGAAATAGAAGTAAAAAAGTTTATAAGAAACTAAATACAAAAATTGACCCGCGGAGGGATATTTTTTTTTGAGCAACAAACTGATTGATAGATCTAAACGGTGAGGAGTCAGTACAAGGTAGAAGTAGAAGCAGAAACAAACAGTGCAGACTTCGCCAGGGAGTCAGCAATAACATTGTGATCCCGGCTAACAAAAGAGACAAAGAAAGAAACAAAGAACGATGATAGATACTCGATATCCATGAGAACTCCGAAAAGCTCCACCGAATATGACTTCGAGTTTATAGTTCTTGCGAGCTCCTGAGAGTCGGTGCGAAACCAGACGTTGGTAAAACAGTGACGCTGAGCTGACCAAATAGCCTCCCTCATAGCTAAAGCTTCCGCCATCAAGGGGGAGGATACAAAATCCCGCACATGTGTCTCCTGACCCGCGGAGGGATAAAAGCACGTTTATAGGTGGCTTTTAATAAGGTTGCTTAGGTTATTTAAGATTTTTTTTAAAAAAATAACATTAACCTAAACAAGTCCCTTAATTAAGAGAGTGAAGTCATGTCTCTTAGGAAACACGTGTCACGATCTCTTCATTCCTTCTTCTTCCTGGTTCCTCTGTCTTCCTCCTCCATCATCGTCGCTCCGATTTGTTTCGATTCCAATATCCCCAAGAAAGTTTCGAGCTTTCTCCAGTACCGCAATGACTACAGATTCCTCCTCCATCATCATCTTTTCAGTCTTCTTCTCGATCACTTCATCACTTTGTATGAGACAAATTGTCTCTGTCTTCTTCGATTCCTATATGTAGAAGGTTGTTTTTGTTGTTTCCATCTTGGTTATTTGATTCAAGTCTCGGGCTCATTCAATTAACATACTTTCAGGACATATAGGTACATGGAAAGCAAACAAATAACCTTATCACAACCTTTCCAACATCAGTATAGTGTCTTTAAACATGATGAAATACAGTTTTCATGTTTAAAATTTTACTGGTGAAAACCTTATCATAACATTTCCAACAAAATTATTCCTTTTAAATAGTTTACCCTTAAAATAAATAGATGGAGGGGTGGTTTCCCAATGGTTTCTTGAGAGCATTCACATTTTGTGGAAATATATTAATAATCTTGTGGTAAAAAGATTTTAAAGAATCATCGTTGAACAATTATATTGTCTTTTGACTTAAGAAATTATAATTTTATTTCAAATTCAATCTGATAATTTGTTATAAAAAATTTAATTTAATTATTTATATTAAAATGTCATTTGTGCATATGGTGAATCAAGTACAACTAACTTTCCTTTGCTATTTGCATTTATTCAAATAATTTTAAATATGGTAAATTAAAATTATCTGTAATAAACTATTTGTATATAATCTCTTTATTTCTTAAGTCTTTATCTAAATAGTTGACAATTTTCCACAAAATATGGTAACAATACAGATACTTAAACCAATTAATATCCTATACTATTAGTAGATTAAGTAATTAAGTCAATATTAAATATATTATGTATATTAAATGGTAGAACTATGAATAAATCCAGAAGTTAAATGACAACTTTCATGGTAGATAAAAATAAGACTTTGTTTTAATAAAGTAGATTTCTAGCAAACTTTTTTTTGAACAACTTTTGCACACCAATAAACTCCTATAATATGACGACGGAACACAACTATCTATATGTATATATATATAGTGAGGGAGAGAGAGAGATCCCTTACCTGAAATCTACACCTTGGCTCTAATGCTGAAACATCATGCACCATCTGGAGAATCAGAGGACGGCGCGTCCCCATCTCCACGTCCTGGACGTTGAACCGAAACCCTAGGAGCGCTTCCAGAAGTGAGCTCTTGCCGTCTGATTGGCCACCGATCGCTACAATCTCCGGTATGGGAAGTGTTTCCCCGAAAGCAACCGCAGCCGCCTGGAGACGTTGTAAGCTTCGAATTCCATGAGAGTGTCTGTGTTTCTACGATAGCCCACTCGCATTAGAGCGCGCGTGAACTCATTTTTGTAGGTGATCCCCTTTTGATTTTGGGATTTGTTTTCGCTTTGATAAAAAAAAATGAGCGCGTTAGAAGAAACGGCGTCACATTGGGTGTGTTTTGAAAACACTCGTTCCCCATTTTCTTTGTCGACCTCGCAAAGACGAAAATGGCAGAGATCAAAGAGGCAGCAGATACAAAATATGATAACGAATTAAGCAAAATCCAATTAGGGTCGAAACTTCCATGTAGTAACAAAACACTCACAAATTAATCCAAATAGCTTCATTTGCAAGAGGTAAATAAAATAGTTTTAAAGAAAAAAAGAAGAAGAAAGTTAGTTTTAAGTCTGATTGATTATTGGATAATTTTGTATAGAGAATTGAAGAAGCAGCTGAGAAAGGGGAGAACTGGACGAGAGCTTGTTCTCATGATCATTTGGTACCGCCTTGACCTTGCTCGCCGTGATGTAATAATATATATGTTCCTTGTCATATTCCTTTCTGCGTCATTTTGCCTAATCAGACATGTGTGATTCTGTGGTCTTGTATTGTGTCATTCAGGACGCTATAAGAAGTCTTGATCTCTTGTATACAAGAGTCGAGGTATGTGTTTCTGTTTTTGTCAACAAGATCTTAAGCTCTTTAAACTTGGAAGCTGTCCTGCTCTTTTGTGATCGTTTTTTTGTGTCATGAAACTCTTATCTTGGAATTAGCGTCTCCCTCCAGCTACTTGAGTTGAAAGTGAATCCTTATATCTATCTATTTGTCTCATTCCAGACAGAGATCTTAAAGCGGCAAGCAAGTCATGCGATGAAACTCCTGAATGATCTTCTAAACATGCATGATAATGGCTTTGGAGACGATGCTTGGCTGAAAGACTGCAGAAAACGAATGGCTGACACATTCCCACGGGAAGACCCCTTCAAGTATTTTGGTCAACTGAAAATTTATACCATACCCGAGGAGGAATACATTAAGGAAGAAGAATAAATCCGAGAATGCAAATACCATGACAAATGGGTTAAATCGAGCCTAAATACTTTGACATATATGTGCCATGCTGATTACCCGTTAGTTTAGGCCTAACCATATGGTGACACATTGTTTAAAACCGGACCGATCTGATGGTGGACTGGGTTCAACCATAAACCGGTTACATAGCTGGGTTAGGTCTAAAAACTGGTTTGACCATAAACTGTTCACATAACCGATTTAGATCTCAAATTTAATAAATTGATAAAAACCACCAAAATTATCAAAATATATAAACTATCTATATAAACATAAAATTATTGCATATTTAAATTTTTTAATGTTTTCAGTTCATTTTATATTAATTATGTATCATATATCCTAATATTACTTTTAAATTTATAAAAAAGTATATTGAACCAAGTTTGATCTGGTCAACCATATTGAACCGTGACCCAAACTATCCGGTTCAGCTTCCGGTCTGCTTTTAAAAACACTGATCAGTTCCAGTTGGAATGAGAAGTAAGGAAGTTTGAGACGTTTATGCTCCTTGGCCTCTTGAAGTACTTTTCTGTTAATTCGAGGAGAAAAGGCT
>CAKOAT010086265.1:74687-231503 GCA_932364175.1 Eruca vesicaria subsp. sativa
TCTCCTTCCCCCCCCCCCCCCCACATTTACTTTGCTGTTTTATTTACGCTTTGTGTCACAACTGAATAAACTACTCATGGTTTAAAAAAATTGAGTTTGTTACCCCCTACTGGATCAGTTCTCCCTTGTTTACACAGCTTTCCTAGTGTCTGTTGCAAGAACTCTTGTATGCCACAAAAGCTCTCTTGCTCCATAAGAGTCAAGCCTCCACAACCAACTAAAGAATTGTAAATGACTCTGAGTCCTCTTATATAGTAACGAGGCTCAGTAACAAACTCTCTAACAACTTGTAACACTGCCAGCCACGTCATCAAGTCATTCAGCAACTCTTTCCGCCTCAGCACCTTCCTCTCTCCTCTCTATATCTTCCTCTCTGCTCTTCCTCTTTCTCGTATAAACCCTTGACAGCATATCATCACCACACCTAGTTAGATAATATATATATATATACAGCAGCGAACCTTCCTAATCTTCATATAAAATGTTCTCTAACCCCAACCATATCGTTTTTCAAATAACTCAAACTTCAAATAAAGCAATATCCACCGGTTACAATATCCACCGGTTACATAGAATAGAAACATCATTAAGGACAATGACCACTTACAAAGAACGAGACACGGTCTTGAACTCAGACAAGCAAGACTGAAGTATCTCCAGACGTTTCTGAAGCTGTTGACGTTCCTTTTGCAGCACATCAATAGCTCCAGGTGCAACCAGCATGTCCATGAACTTTTCATCATTCACCGCAAACAGATCCACTCCAAGTGCAATCACGAGCCTGTCTCGGCTGCAAGAACAAAACAAATCAGGTTTAAATCAAATCAAACAAAATCGATGTCTTATTCTACGATTGAAAAAGTAGAACTCACCAAGGTGCTAGAAACCCTGAGTTTAGAGTCGACGTTACGCGTCTTTCCACTAGAACTTCACGCATTCTAGCAAACTGTTGTGCAGCTGAGGAACATATCTCACTGTAAGCAGATCTTGATTTCATTCCGTTACCAAACAGAAGCCCACCTCCTTCGTTCTGAATTCTAAACGGCTCTATGCTCCTGTTTCCTCCCACGCTCGCCACTCCCTTTCTGGCTCCACCACCATCATGATGACGACCATTGTCAATCTCTTTCTTCATCAAACTATACCCTGTCTTACCTGGTTGGTCTGGTGATGGCGTTTCAGGGACTATTATCTCCTGGGCCTTCTTACTCTTCTCAGAAGGTGTGTTTTCTTTATCTTTCATTGGCTCATCACGCCCTGTATCAGAGAGCTCGATGTAATAAGAACCAAAAGCTCCTCCTTGGTGGTAGTCCATCTCATAGCACGCCATGGAGTATGGGCTGGTCACAGAATCGAGATGGTGCCTTACGAGTTGCTTACACTGTTTGGCAAGATTCTTGACGAAAAGAGTGTAACAATTCCGTAAAGCAGCATGAAAACCAACGCATCCGTCAATATATTCAGCTTTATTCTCATCTGCTATCAAAGAGACTTCATGAGATGCAAGGCATGAGATTATTAAAAAAAATCAAGGATCATTTGAAGAAAAAGATTCTTACATTCTGAGTTTTGGTTCAGGTTTCTTTCAAGAGCAATTTCAAAGAGACTTCCTAACACAAAGGCAAGCCTGTCACAGGCTGTGTCCAGAAGAGGAGCGAGCCATGAGCGTACTGCGGTTCGAGCAATCTCTGCTGAAGCTTCTGTTACTCCTCTACCACCTCCACGCCCAGCATGAGCTAGCAGAATGTTAGCTACCTGAAAAATTGAGCCTACTTTTAGTTTTATAGGGAAAAATGCTAGTTTTACTGAGTAAATAGATGAAGTGTACATTCTCTCTTGAGATTGGAGGGCAGTCGATTGAGTAGGCAGCACAACGGAACTCATGAAGGACTCTTTCAAAGGCTGCTCCTCCATAGAGTCGAAGAACAGCATTGGGCGGCTTGATGTCACTCTCTCTACAGCTTGGCCAGCTTCCAATGCCACTCTCTCTACGCTCTTCTTCAGTCGTTTTTCCCCATTGCTCAGGTGCTGGATTTGCAGCTCCATCAATCAAAGCTCCCTACACAATATAAACAAATAAAAAAGAAGAAGAAGGGAGTTATTTCTCAAGCATTTACTAAGGACTTAGAAGGCTAATGGTAGTTTCAAAGTATGATTCACACAAAGTTGTAGTTAAACAAATTAGTTACCACATGATTGCAAAGAGAGGCCATATATAGCATAGCGGCTTTTCTAAGATGAGCAACATCAGAAGTAGCTTGAATCTTCATATCGATTATCCGCACATCATCAGATACCTCAGAGCAGCGCTGTTGGAGCAAAGCTAGTGTTGCTGGAGCAGCGTCCGTGTACCTCTTCTGAAGCTCAGACTGTAAGAAATCTCTTAACGAACCAAAACCAATATGAGAGCGAAACTTTTCTTCATCAAAACCTCCCTTAACTCCCTCTCGTAAATGCCTTATAACATCCGTGTCCATTTGAGATATCTGTCGACGAAACTCATGGTTTGAGACAGTGTTCCCGTCTTTCGGCAACGCCACAAAGTAAGGACGAGTGTCCTCCCCGAGGTACCCACTAGCACTGAGATAACGATCAACTTCACCACGATCATTAAACTCCTACAAAAAAAAGAGATGAGATGTGGATGCTCAAGTAAGTTAGGGCAAAGAAACATCAAAAATTAGAAATATTTTCAAACATTCTAGTACTAGCTAAACCTTGAGGCGGTTATCAAACTTAGAGACAACAACGATTGTCCTCCTGAAGCTTGAATCAATCTCGCGAACTGCATCCAGCCACAAAGAAGAGCACCACTCTACACTGCTCTGCTGAAGGAACAAGATAATGCGATGTGGAGGAGAAGCCAGTGACTTCACCATCGATAGAATCTCATCAGGTGTGGTTTCAGGCTCCCCTATCTTCGCCTGCGCATACCAAAAACAACAGCGTTGCAAATGAGTGAGAGGAGGTACAAAATTGAAATTGAATCCAACTCTTAACCAAAATTGAATCGAACCACCTTTAACCAAAAACCAAATCAAAATCTCAGCAAGAGAGTAGAGCTTCTACTACCTTGAGAACAAAGCCAGGAGTATCGATGATAGTGAGATTGGGAGAATGAGCATACTCAGCTCTCATCACAATCGGCTTTGGCGAAACTGCAGTCTTCGTCTTCCTCAAAAGCGCCTCTGTTCTAGACCTAATCACATCAGCAACGGCTGTGGCCGAAACAATAGGGTTTCCGTACTCTTCAGAGTCTTCATCCTACCAAAACGAAGATGATGAGTGAGAGAGATGGAGAGAGAGAGAGAGAGATAGATCGGTTACCTGGAAACTACACCGTGGCTCTAATGCTGAAACGTCATGCACCATCTGGACAATCAGAGGACGGCGCGTCCCCATCTCCACGTCTCGCACGTTGAACCGAAACCCTAGAAGCCCTTCCAGCAGTGAGCTCTTGCCGTCTGATTGGCCACCGATCGCTACAATCTCCGGAATGGGAAGTGTTTCCCCGAAAGCAACCGCAGCCGCCTGGAGACGGTTGTAAGCTTCAAACTCCATGAGAGTGTCTGTGTTTCTACGAGAGAGAGTCACTACAAAAAAAACAAGTCATAGTTACAAATTTTGTTGTGGCTATCGCCAAATCTTCGTGGCTATTTAACTAATAGTCACAAATAGCCACAAAACAAATCTGTAGCGTCGAGCTTGTGGCTATTGCTCAATTGTGGTTAGTTGTAGCTCTTTTTCTACAACTTAGTTACAACCTTATTTTGTGGCTAATATCTACAAATAGCTACAAGTGTGTTTATGGCTATAGTAGCTACAATTTGCCACATATCTAACTGTTGCTATAAAACCACAATATAAATCGTTGCAAATTTGTGGATAATTAGAAAAAAAACGCTTAGCTCCTAACAAAGTGCAACCACCAATTTATATATGTATTGTTTAGCTCCTAACCATGTGCAATCACCAATCCCTAATCAACTTACATCTGAATGAGCTATTTTCATATCCCTCGTCATCACTAGATTTGCACCAGATTCAGATAAAGAATCCACCTACGAGTTTTGAGGAAAGACAAATCAATTTGCGTGTGCTTTAAAAAACTGTTAGACAAAGCAAAATCAATATCTTACCTAATAGGGACAATAAGATCTGCTTTCATGTTCAAAACCTTTGTGATATGCACTCCTGCATAATCAGAAAATGAAGATGATCAGATAAATGAGATAACCACGAAATTAAACAGAAACGGTTAGCTCATCACGCCTAATTATCTCAGCTTCAGTGAAAACCAATGTAGAGCAACGGCCACAGAAGTGGTTATCCTTTGTTGGGTAAATGGTTAGAGAAGACTTGAATTACTAGTGAAAGATATTATGTTTTGGAGTCCATCAAGAGTTACACAATAAGTAAGAAAGAGAAAGCTTTGAGCAGAAGAAGCAGACAATATGCAACTTATTGTAGAGAACATTCAAACCAAAAAACAAATGACCTTATATAAGTATATAAACTTACACCCGTTAGTCTAGGAAGGAATGTTGGACAGAGTTAGAAGTAGCTGACATCACTCCAGGAGGTACAAAAGATTTGCAAATTTGGTCAGGTCCCTGTGATGGAGAAGGGCCTTGAACTCATCTGCAAATCAGCAAACAGTTATTTTTATTGGCTAACTTTAACATGAAAGGTTTCTGGGTTTATGAACTTACTGTAAACAACGATTTCCTGAATCTGAAATTGGATAATTCAAATGGAGAAGAATCTGAAAGAAACTGCAAGAGTTACAAGGAGTGACAGAGAAACATAACGGAAAGAGAACAACAGAATCAAAAGAGACAACAAAAAATTCGCTGGACGGTTGGAGGAGGAAGTGGAGGCAGAGGAACGAGAACAAAATGAAGGATACGGAAAAGGTAGGGTTTCGGTGTTAACCGAGATAACCACTGACTATTTTGTGGGCTTATCATTAATATGTTCACCACCCGGGAAAATTAAAATTTAACAATTAAATTTTAAGCGGGAACTCGTATTCTATTATCAAAATTGAAAATTTGGTAAAGAGCGAATATTCATAGATCGTTATTATATTATCTTATATTTTAACTATCTATTTTATTCATATTAAGTTCGCCTATGGTTCAATTTAGTAAGAACTAACATTTAGATGATGGTTTTGTGGAGAAAAACTAATATGTGTCAATACGTGCTTTAATTATATAAATACTATAATGTTTGGGTTTGGGGCATTTTTTTGGAAAAAAATATATACTTACATGATATAAAATTTATAATTCATAATTTCAGATTTAAGTTATAAGATTCAAAAGTTATACAGTTTTGTACTTATTTGGTAAACTTATAAGTATTTGATTACGTATATAAATACTATGTATATGTATATGTTATATTTAGGTTCGAGTTTGAGACATAAACATGAAAATGTTGAAATCGGTGGATCTATTAAACATATCGTTTTGTGTTTATATTTAAGAGTTCCTGATCTAAGATAAATGGTTAGGCATTAGGGTATGTTTAGAGTATAGGGTATGCTCAGGGCTTATATTTTCTCCAAATAGCTTTCCTAGTGTCTGTTGTGTTCCTTATTACAGACAATTCATTTTCTTTTGAGCAGATGGAGGTTGTTGATGTTTGTGCCGGAGGAGTACAAACGCAGAATTTGGATACTATGGCACAGTTGCCTCCCCTTCTGATCTCGTTTATCATCGAAGGAATTGACCTGAACACGAATGGGAGTGTATATCAGGTACAGTCACAATGTGGTTTCATCTAGTTCGGTTCCAGTTCCTCCTTTATAATTTCATGAGACCTTGACTAAAATCAGGGACAGTCTGAACCAGAGGTCTTTGGATCTGCAACAGAACGTGCCATTCTTAATTTCGGTGTCAAGGTGGTAGGCTTTTTTCTTATAATTTTTATTAGTTATCTCAAAAAAATAGTTGCAACCATCTGATTGCAGAATTAATCTACTGTTTTATACTCATCTTTTTGCAGTTTGGAATGAATTTTGGATGAAGTAAAGTCAACATCAACAATTTTTCGCGTTTCCCATTTCAATTCAAGCAGAAAACGTAGAGGTGTTGCAGTCCAATTGGTAATGTAAGCTTATTTCTTGTTCTTGCTAATTTATCCTACTTTCCTACCTTACTTCATGCATGTGGTAGAATTGGTTCAGTATGTTCGGTTTTGATTCAATTTTTTTGTCTGATCTTTTTTTTTGTCTTGCTAATACACATTTAGCATGATTCTCAAGTCCGTGTTCATTGGAAAGGTGCTGCCAAGACTATTCTAGCTTCTTGCCAGTGGTATATGGACATGGACAACATAGCAGCTATGGACCAAGAAAAGGTACTCTTACACTATATTATAATCTTAAAAGATAATTATAATAAGAAACATATAAAGGAGGCCTCTAGTGATCTTGATTTCAATTGTCTTATTCAGTGCTCTTTCATTATTTTTTATCAGATAATTCATTTTGAAAAAACCATCGAAGATATGTGCAACAAAGGATTGCGCTGTGCTGCCCTTGCCTACCGAACTTTTCCTGAAGGAGATATTCACAGGAACGAAGCATTCCCAAACATACCTGAAAGCAACCTCGTGCTATTGGCTATCATTGGTATAGAGGTAATTAGTGAGGACTGTGGAACATGTTATACTATTATATCCCTGCATGCAATAGAAAAACTTATATCTTCACTTTTAACAAATGGATAAAATGTGTGCAGGATTCTTGCCGGCCAGGCATAAGAGATGCAATCCAACAATGTCGAAATGCTGGAGTAAAGGTGGCATTTTTATTTTGCAAACTTCTATACCTCTTCTTTTCCTATTCTTTCTCTAAAGTTGGCATACTCCTTACTATATGATCATTAAGGATCTAAGATCAATTTTTCTCCTAAACATTTATCTTTGTTTAGTTCTATGTTCTTATTCTTTGTTTCACAATTTAATTGTTAAGTATGGTACACTTTGTCATCGGGAAGGAGGTTTTAGCCTATACACCGAGAACCAAAAAACAAACCAGAACCGACCCAAAATATTGTATCCAACATAAACTGATATTCACAAATTTTCAAACGATTCTTATATATATTCGAGAAATTGAAAACAATACTAAACTAGATTCGAAACGAAAACCGAAGAGTTACCTGAAATTATGAACACAATTTATGTATCTAGAATATTAATTATGTTTAATTTTAAATTATCAATATTCTCTTTTTTGTCAAAGTTTTACCAATATTCTTAAAATATTATGTATACCCAAATAACGATTTACCAAGTATTTTGTATCAAAATATTTTGAAGTTTCTTAATAATTCAGAAAAACTGAATTGTGCAAAAAAAAATTACCAAAATAATTAAATTCATCTGGAATACCTGATATTTGATTTGAAAACTAAATATTTTGCTTTTACATAAATTACCAAAATTATCAGAAAACGTCCATAACTAAAGCTAAACCGAATGATGACCAAAATATTATTAAAATCAATCGGTTTCTAATCTTGTTACCCAATCACAAATAAAATTACCGAATCAAAACTAAACCAAATTTAATAAATAACTAAATGATACTCTTATATATACTCTGAACTGAAATCGAACCAAAAACAGAACGGCCAGGCTTAATCGATGTTAACGAAATAGATTAAGGATTAATAGGATAATGGGAGATGAATTTATGGTCTCAGTTTTAATCGACGCATTACTGAGGATGTCAAGAGCCATTCAAAACCAACTTTGAATCATTGACAACGACATGCACGCGCACAAAATAGAAAAAAGGTAATGAAAACCTTGTTTATTAAGAAAATAGTAAAGTATATGTAGATTTAAAAATTATATCCACTGCACATGGTATGTGTAGTTTGTTGTTTTCTGAGAAAAGATCAAAATAAATGGTCCCTGCCGTGATTTATGAATGCTAAAAAAAAGGACCAAATTAAAACAGTCGGCTTCTGTTTGATGGGGACTGTTTGATGTATGTACGTAACATACACGTAACGTACATTCTCCTTCCCTAAAATCAGCTATGTTGAGTTCTTTCATATGTATAGCTGAACATACAATTATGTTTGAATTAGAATATTTTGATTGAATCATGTTTGTAATTGAGCCCGGTTTCGGACTGATAACAAAAAAAATATTATTTATAAAAAAATGATTTATTATTCAATTTATTTGGGTCAATGGGATAGGGTTTAAAAATATAATATTTTACGTACGAATAAGTTTTTTTTGCCAACATGGATTACAATGGGTCGGTTCAATATTTCTCTAATCTTTAGAAAGAAAAGACTTTATTTTAGAAGATATGAAATGGTCAAACTAGGTTGAACCCCTGATATCAAAAATGCCTAAGACACTCTCCTAACCATTAGACTAAGATCTTTCCAACAGTATGAATCAATTTATCTTCTCTCTTAACCATATAGACCATTTCTAATCAATTTCTATATTTTCTCTAAATAAAAGTATTACAGAAATGAGTTTTATTCTAATATGTTCTTATAACAATCTTTAAAATTTGCCCTCTGTATATAAATGTATTATTTATAAAATTTTCTTATATATTAAAATCAATAAATATACTTTTTAATTTTTTTTTGTTTTATCAATAAAGTGTCACCACTGATAATTTTATTTTTAATTTATGTTTTTAGTTTCAAATACAAATGCATTAATTATATTATAAAACATCAATTTTTGTATACAAGATGAAAAAGGTAGAACATCATATGTTTGTAAAAATTCAGTAAAAAAAACATCATATGTTTGTATACTGAGAGAGAAGCAATTATCGTAATCTTTTAGCAAATCTTTATTTTTCTTCTTGGTAATGTCGGATTGCTCCATCCTTGTAAGAAAACTCCATTTCTCTCGTTGCAATTACTTCAGTTTAATTACCATTTCTAGTAAATTCCTGTAATATGACGACGGATCACAACTATATATAATCCTTTTTTTTCTTTATCTCATAAAGCCTGATTTGCTTCTTTCTTTTCTTGTTCCTATATTCTCTCTCTGCAATTTGTATTTTATGTGAGAAAGATTAGACATGTGTACGCGTGGGATTTAAAGTAGATAATGAGTTTTAGGGGCTAACGGAGTAGTTGATGACAGGGGAAGATTATGTGTACTTTAGGTCAAGGATATGGAGTAAATAAGAAAAAATGATTCCCCATGAACCAAAGTATATGGAGTAAATAAGAAAAAATGATTCCCCATGAACCAAAGTATATTACTTATTCAGGAGTCTTGGAGTTCCAAAAAGGAGTCTTTCTCATATGTTTTATAATGTTTGTTACAAACTTTATCGAAAGGGAAATATTCTTTCCACGTTGAAAGGTATTGCAACATTAGGTTAAATCTATATAAAAATGATATATCTTTATAATTCTTATCGAGATCTAACTGTATTCAATCAACAACGTTAAAATGTTCAACGCTTTTGTCGCTGGGATTATAATAGCAATATTGTTCTACTGGCGTACAAGAAGCCACCAATGTCTCATCATTTACCTTTCTAACAAACATGACCGGTAATGGACATAGATATAAGTGAATTATTTGATCCAAAAAAAAAGATATAAGTGAATTATCAGTCTGTGATCTCTAAAAGTTTTTAAAATAATTAAATAGATTTGTAAAAAAAGCAACTTGAATCCAACGCTACAATACGACCAGAATCGTCTCTCTATTTTTTACTGATTGGGAGATTTCCACCAATAAATCTCGTAGTGATTATTAAGTAGCTTTTTCTTTGCCGCTACAACTTGACAAAACACTAAGTAAAGAAACGAGATGGAGCAATGTCTCATATATTCGAAATCTCCAGCGTTCACATGCGCTTTATCAAAGAGGCCGGGCGAGAATAAGACAAAACCGTTCTACTAGAGTTTTCCTACTCCAAATAAAGTTTCCGATTTATTAAACAAGAAAAAAAGAAACTATACATAGTTTTACTAATGAGTAGAAAAAGCACTAGAGTGATATTGTGCAGTACATTAATGTTCTCTTATCATATATCTTAACAATTTAAATTCAAAGAATAGGTTATAGATTTTCAAGTTTGATTAAAAAGTGATTTGATAATGGTTTTCATGTTTAGTGTTTTTAATTTATCTTTTGGTAAAAGTTTATGCAAGCCAAGAGGGATGATGACCAAGGACAAAGAGACTGTAATTTGTAACCCAATTAAACGGACAATTGATCAAATTTCGACTAGTTTGATAATTAAACGCACTTTAAGTTAGGTAGGCTGGTAAAGTTATGTGTTGCTTGGTGGAATAGAGCACAAAATATAAGTATTGATTAAATACTTGAGAATATGACAAAAAGACCAACAACTATCTATTTGCATAATAATTTTAGTTTATTATGCTGATGAATTGCATCACTATGAAGATTTATTTGGACTACAAACAAACAATTCCATCTAAAAACATACTAACGACAATTCTATATTATGATTTGTTTGTTTTCTATTGGCAGATAATACTGTAAACTGGTAATCATTATTCATTTTCTCAGCCTTTTTTAGTTATATACCGCTTAAGATATATTTTCCACCGCACTCAGCTAACTAATTGTCGTATTCTTTTGGCAAAGGCTCTTTACACATCTTTGTAAGGTTTCTTCGAGAAAAAAAGAGAGTGGGATATGACCTTTTCAAAAGCAAAAATCCCATGATCAACAAAACAAGAAGTTTATCACAATAAGATGTTAAGAAAATGTGTTTAGTTTTTTACTTATGAGCCGACTAAGAATAGAATCTCACGGCACGTTCTTGTGTTTTATTTCGTTTTCCTTTTCAAAATTGTCGTCTTCTGCACCCCGCATCATCTAATCTTGTCACAAACGTTCTAGAAGTTTTCTTAGATGACTGTATTTAACTATTTTTTATCTGTGGGGAAATAACAATTTTATATCATTCTTTGTAAAACGTAGTGTAATTGATAATTTCAAAAATATTTATTGTGAAAAAAATTTCATAATATTAGATAGAATTTAAAAGATGCTATATTTAAAATTATTAAGTATAGTTTAATTTAATTAAGATCATCTAAAAAAACTCTTTCAAAATGGGTGAAGATATGAAGAAAGCGGCTTTTCAAACTGAAAGTCGGTGAAGATATGAAGAAAGCCGCATTATCCAATCCTAATCCTCCACGCGTCGACCTTCAAGTTGCTTCTATATATAACACAACACACCCACACTCTCTTCCTCTCTCTCTCTCACTTGCTCTGTAACCACTTTCTTCTATGCAATCACCTCGGCGGCGCTCTGTTGATTTAGAAGCTGGCTTTGCCGGCGACGACGGCGTGAGACAGGAAATGGCAGTCTATCACGGCGGCGGCGGCAGCGTTGTTGCTGAGTCACGGAACCCCGCTCGACGCTTTAGAGTAAACGCTAACGGCTTCAGTTTTCGAATTAGTTTCTGACAAAACGGCGTCGTTCTCAGTTCTCACATAATGCTTTTTTGTTTGTTTGTTGGATTTAAAAAAGGTATCTGAGAGGGAAGAAGTCTACGGATCTCATGATGAAGATACTACAAGGGTATGAAAATGAAACAAAGATAGTTACAACTTTTGATTCAAGCTCCCAAAGTAGAAGTTTTTGTGTTGTTGGATATATATATATATTTCCTAATATGGGGTTTTGCCTTTTATAGGTTGCTGCACGGCTTTTATCTCAGTCAGAGGAACCAGTACAAGGTATCTTCTTATTCATCCTTTATTTGATTGAAACATCAATAAAGCTAAGTAATAGTGAGATCATAATGTTTTTTTTGTTTTGTTGCTGTTGTAAGTTTAGTGTTTAGATCATAGTGAGATCATCAATACCAGTACTGTTGCCTTTTATAGAGTTTTTTTTTTCTTTTTGTTGTTGTTGTAAGTTTAGTGTTTAGATCATAATGTTTTTGACATTTTTTTTTTCTTTTACCTCATTGGGGTTCATGCTGAAATGAATTCGTGTTTCCAATTTTTAGTTGTTGGAATTGGAATCCCTGTCTCGTGTCCAGATGAATTTCTTGGTATCAAATTGGAGGAACTTGCTTCTATATCCAGAGATGGTGGTCTAAGTGTTCTAAAGCGATTTGATGGGGTAAGCAGCTTATCATACATGTATCTCCACCACCAACTAATGTTCGACTTGTCTGTTTCTTTTGCTTACTTATTTGATCCGTTTCATGCTACATAGGTTAGCGGATTATCACCTCTGTTGCACACCGATCTAGAGAAGGGTATCTGTGGTGATGATGACGACATACTGAAACGAAGGGAAGTGTTTGGAGCTAACACTTATCCGCTGAAGAAAGAAGGGAACTTTTGGGTATGGTGACCAAACCGTATTTGTTTTATGTGAAACCTTTGACAGAAAGAAAAACCTTTTCATTCTGCTGTTCTGCTTGTAGATGTGTCTCGTGAAAGCAAGCCGAGGTTTTACCTTGATCGTGTTGGTTTGTGCTGCAATGGCTTCTCTGCTGCTGCAAATAAAAACTAAGGTGGGTGGTTTGCTGAAATGTTTGGCTATTCGTCTTATTGACGTGTGCAATATCTCTATTTGGCTTACTCTACACTTTTAGCTTCTTTAAACCCATTGATATTTGCATTTTCTCTGTCTTTGTATGTATCCTGTGCTTTTTGCTATACTGATCTACTTCCATCTATTCTAGTTAGTTATAATGCCAAGCATCCTATTATATTCACTTCTCTCGCAGACTATCAATCATGGATGGTATGAAGAAGTTGGCATCATTGTTGCAGTTATCCTTGTCGTCTTTGTGACAGGTAGCCTCTTTTTTTTTTCCATTGCATCTTGAAACTTGTCCGTTACCTGTAGAATTACTTTAGAGAATAGAAACTAATCACGTCTAGCTCGGTTTTATGTAATTATGTGGCGAATAGAATTTGGTCTGTTGTTTACTTAATCACTTTTGCCCCTTTTCTACAGCTATCAGTAACTACAACCAGTCTCTTCAATTTGAAAACTTGAACGATGAGAAGAGAAAAATATGTGTCGAGGTTTGTGCTCATACCATAAAGGTTTTTGCCATGACCACATGATATGTTATTCGTCACTCAACTTTGCTGAATATCACTGGATCCATCCAGGTTACTAGAAATGGAAGACGGGTCGAAGTTTCAATCTATGATATTGTTGTTGGCGATATTATACCTCTTAAAAGTGGTGACCAGGAAAAGATCCAATCCTTTTGATATGTGATATAGTTGTTACTATCATTCATAATTAAACTGAAGTAGGGGATATATGCTGCAGGTGCCTGCAGATGGTGTCTTAGTTTCTGGGTACTCACTTCAGATAGGCGAATATGAAAGCATGGGAATTAACAGAACGGTAAGCTTGTACTTTTGTATCAAATGCATTATTATGTCATACTATTCTAATAACTCGTTCGCATAAATAGGTTCTCAAAGACACAAATATAGATCCAATTCTAATATCCGGATCTAAAGTGGAAGATGGCATCGGTACAATGCTGGTACGGTTTACGTTCACATTTCTTTTAATGTGTCATCCATTCAGTAGTTTGCCTCTAAATGAAATAACTACATAGACTTTGAGTTTCGTTATGAGAAAAGATCCTCTATCTCTCTTCCATACAACTGAAGGTTGCAGACCTTGCTCTTTTTTTTTCCTGCCTACACTGGCTTTTTTAGCTCCATTCTTTTCTTGCCCTGTGTTTCTAAGGTTACTAGTGTCGGGATGAACACTCAGTGGAGGATGCCTATGGATTGTGTTCCACTTTATACTGGTAAAGAGACACCGTTGCAGGTACGTTTTATTGGTGAATGGCCCTTTTATGTATGCTTGTTGCAGTTCTTTATTCACCTGTTAGTGACTTCTATTAGGCGTACCTGAACCGTGTTGTAACTGCATTTGGCCTAATCAGTATCTCGTTTGCTTTGGTTGTTTTTCTTATCGTGTCATGCCTGTAAGTTTGTCTCTACACCCAAGAATATCTTTCTGTTAACAAGTTCTACTGCTTGATTCTCATCTTCAAGAAACCTTTCAACCCCAGATACTTCATGGGTCGAACCAAAAATACAGATGGTAGTCCTATGTTTGATGCTGGGAAAACTACGTTAGATGAAGCAATAGACATGGTGATTAAGTTTATAATTTTGGGGGTAAGTATAGATTAAACATATGATAGGTAGCTATATTTTACCTTTCATTTTTTTATTATGTTGTTGATCTATATGTGTATCTGTTGTAGGTTACCATTGTAGTCGCTGCAGTGCCTGAAGGACTTCCATTAGCAGTTACTTTAAAGTAAGGATGTTCAGACATCTGCTACTTGACAGACTCTGTACTTTTGAATGGCTGTCTATTTATGGTTGCCTACCAGTCAGTTTCTACTAATTGTCTGTAGCGTATCTGCACCTTTTACCCCCTGCATGCAAAACCTAATTTTTTTCCTACAACTTTCTTAGCAGTTTGAAAATCTAGTTTTTCTGTTACCTAATTAATGCCAATTACTCTGGAAACAGCATTGCCTATATGACGAGAAAACTTCGAGGAGAAAAGGCTTTGGTACGCAACTCTTAGATGACTACTTTTTGATATATACTTTTACTAACGAATTAATAATCTCACACGATGTTCAGGTGCAAAAGCTCTCTGCCTGTGAAGCGATGGGGTCTGCAACAACTCTTGTATGCCACAAAACCGGGATTTTAACCTTAAATCAGGTAATTTGCTATCTCTTCTCGTTTTTTCTCCCACATATACTTTGCTGTTTTATTAACGCTTTGTGTCATTGTTTCTTCACAACTAAATATATAAACTACTCATGGTTTAAAAAATTGAGTTTGTTGCCGCCTACTGGATCAGTTCTCCCTTGTTTACACAGCTTTCCTAGTGTCTGTTGTGTTCCTTATCATAGACAATTCATTTTCTTTTGAGCAGATGGAGGTTGTTGATGTTTGTGCCGGAGGAGTACAAACGCAGAATTTGGATACTATGGCACAGTTGTTGCCTCCCCTTCTGATCTCGTTGATCATCGAAGGAATTGCCCTGAACACGAATGGGAGTGTATATCATCCTGAGGTACAGTCATGTTGTCAAGTTTTAAATAGTTCGGTTCCAGTTCCTGCTTTATAATTTGATGAGTCAACCTTGATTGATTAAAATTAGGGACAGTCTGAACCAGAGGTCTTTGGATCAGCAACAGAACGTGCCATTCTTAATTTCGGTGTCAAGGTGGTAGGCTTTTTTCTTATAATTTTTATTAGTTATCTCAAAAAAATAGTTGCAACCATCAGAATATCTGATGGTTGAACTAATCTTATAATTTTTGCAGTTTGGAATGAATTTTGATGAAGTAAAGTCAACATCAACAATTTTTCGCGTTTCACCTTTCAATTCAAGCAGAAAACGTAGAGGTGTTGCAGTCCAATTGGTAATGTTACCTGGTTCATCCCACTTTCCTACCTTACTTCATGTGGTAGAATTGCTTCGGTTTTGATTCAATTTTTTTTGTCTGATCTTTTTTTGTCTTGCTAATACACATTTAGCATGATTCTCAAGTCCGTGTTCATTGGAAAGGTGCTGCGAAGACTATTCTAGCTTCTTGCCAGTGGTATATGGACATGGACAACATAGCAGCTATGGACCAAGAAAAGGTATTCTTACACTATATTATAATCTTAAAGATAATTATAAAAAGGAGGCCTCTAGTGATCTTGATTTCAATTGTCTTAGTCAGTGCTCTTTCATTATTTTTATCAGATAATTCATTTTGAGAAAACCATCGAAGATATGTGCAACAAAGGATTGCGCTGTGCTGCCCTTGCCTACAGAACTTTTCCCGAAGGAGATATTCACAGGAACGAAGCATTCCCAAACATACCTGAAAGCAACCTCGTGCTATTGGCTATCATTGGTATAGAGGTAATTAATGAGGACTCTGGAACATGTTATACTACTAATATTTGCTATATAAAAACTTATATCTTCACTTTTAACAAATGGATAAAATGTGTGCAGGATTCTTGCCGGCCAGGCATAAGAGATGCAATCCAACAATGTCGTAATGCTGGAATAAAGGTGGCACTTTTATTTTGCAAACTTTTATATCTCTTCTTTTTCTATTCTTTCTCTAAATATGGCATACTCCTTACTATATGATCATTAAGGATCTAAGATCAAATTATTTCTACAAGCTGATATGTCAATCTTATTTTATCTGTATCATAGATGTGCATGGTGACAGGCGACGACCTTCTGACTGCCAAAGCAATAGCAAAGGAATGCGGGATACTGACAGCAACATCAGATACAGATACACATGCGAATGCAACAATCTTAGCAAGTGACTTTGCTTCAATGTCAGAAGTAGAAAGAGAAGAAATTGTTGAAAATATTCTAGTGCGTACAATTATGCTCTTACCCTTTTTCCTATGTTCTGAGATTTTGCAGCGGATTTGTACATGCTGAAATAAGCAGATAACTAATCAACCTTACTTTTGGAAGGTGATGGGTCGATCTTCTCCTGATGAAAACCTTCTTTTACTCGAAGAACTGAGTAAGAAGGGACACGTGGTTGCAGCAACTGGAAAGGGAATCCGCGATGCTCCGAGTCTGCGCCAGGTCCTTAAAATATTATTAACTTGGGATTTAAAAACTCTCAAATCACTCGAGATGATATCTTCCCTATAACTGTTGTAGTTATTATTAATTTGATCATGGACTGCAGGCGGATATCAGTCTTGCAATGGGCATTGGAGGGACTGCAATTACTAAAGAATGCTCTGATATCATTATATTGGATGACGAGTTTCCTTCGATCGTCACGGTTGGCGAATAATCATATGCATCAATTTAGTTGACATTATATTTGAAAATGGCTGCAACTGAAAAAGGAGGTGTTTGTTTTAAGGTCATCAAATGGGGACGATCTTTATACACAAATGTTCAAAGATTTGTCCAGTTCCGGCTAACTGTCAGCGCATCAGCTCTAATTATATGTGTTGTTGTGGCGGTTCATTCTCATGAAGTTCCCCTAAATGTTGCGCAGGTAATTAATTTCTAGTCTTTGTATTCTTAAGAACTCGTTCTTTCTTTCTCATCAAGTTACTTTCCATTTCTATATGCAGCTTCTGTGGATTAATCTTCTCATTGATACTTTTGGTGCATGGGCCTTGGCATCAGAACCACCAATTGACAACTTAATGCGAAAGCCTCCGGTTCGTAAAGGGTATGGTAAACCGTTTATTGTCTATCCTCAATAGTTTTCAGTTGATCTATGCAGTGGAGCCAAAAGGACTACTTGGTTCTGCTCCTACTTATGTGAATTTCTGGACTAGATGGAAAGAAAGAAGTCCAAGAAAGTTATCATAAGTAGGAGCAGAACTAAGTCGTTCTCTGGTTTCTTGGAACCCATAGCAAAATTTCAAAATGGACTTTTGCAAAAGCATTTCATACGGAGATTTTTCTCTGCTTTTGTTTCTCCTTTCGTCATATATATGATAGCAGTTTGATGGTACTCCGTTTGCCATTTCAGAGAACCCTTTATAACCAAACTCATGTGGGCGAAGTTTGTTGTACAGGTATGCCCGTATATAAGCTTCATGTTCTAATTAATACTTGTGATTTTTTTCATACATTTCAATGAAGTAAACTACAGCTGCGAAGCTGAATTTACACAATTATTTAGTTATCCACCTTTGTATTTTGCAATCATATCATGACTTTGTTTTAGGTAACATCGTTCCGGTTTTCCAGGTTGGTTACCAAGTGACTGCATTGCTTCTCATTAACTTTCATGGAGGGAGTATTCTGAAACTGGAGAACAAAAGTCTAGATCATGCTAACAAAGTCAAGAACACTCTTATATTCAATTCCTTTGTCTTCTGCCAAGTAATCTCTCTCACCACCATTCTATATTTGCTTGGTGAGAATTTCACGTTTTTGTTGGTAATCCCTGTCTGAATTTATGCAGGTATTTAACGAGTTTGAGTGTCGGACTCCTGACCAAAGACATATATTCCGCGGAATCCTAAAGAATCATTTGTTCCTTGGAACAGTTACTGTAACTGTTATACTTCAGGTGATTCTTCTTATACATAAAAAAACTGATGTTAGTAACAATTACTTTTATCTTTCATTCTAAAACACTCCCTAATCTCCATACTTGCTTTCGTTGTTTCTATCAGGTAATCGTGATAGAATGCCTTGGCATTTTCATTTCCACAGTCAGGCTTGACTGGAAGCAGTGGCTGATCTCCATTGCAATCGGTTTTCTCAGGTACCATTCCACAGAAAAGAATCATCCTCTGAATTGGACCTTAACTCTGTTTTCTATATTTTTTGTACAGTCAAGTCGCTGGTCGCTTTCCTTTCCAAGCTTTTCCCTATCTCCGGAACTAAGATTCTTCTTAAACACGTATAAGACATACGGCCTTATAGTGTACGCATTTTGTTACTCTTTTTTTTTTTTGAATCAAAATGTTAAATTTATAACTCAAAAAAAAGACCTTATACAAATGTTTTTGAATCAAGAAAAACAAAGCTCACAAAACCAATCAGATCGAAAAAAGAGAAAACAGATTCTTTTACTTCTTTCCCAAGTAAACTCCACCACCTATCCTTCAAACCAATCAAGACCAACTCAGCACTCACTCCTANTTTTTTTTTTTTGAATCAAAATGTTAAATTTATAACTCAAAAAAAAGACCTTATACAAATGTTTTTGAATCAAGAAAAACAAAGCTCACAAAACCAATCAGATCGAAAAAAGAGAAAACAGATTCTTTTACTTCTTTCCCAAGTAAACTCCACCACCTATCCTTCAAACCAATCAAGACCAACTCAGCACTCACTCCTACTGAGTACCTAGCACTCACTCCTACTAGGCTTTCCACAAACCAGCTCTCACTCCTACTGGTTTTAGCACTTCTCCATCAACCCTACTTAGCCCTCACTCCTACTAAGTAATCAGCACTCACTCCTACTGATAATGCACCCTCCAAAACTTTCAACTCATTCAAAACAGACAGCAAGCAATACGAGACAGGTCATTCTCTTGTGCTAAACCATCTGATCATTCCTGCATCATACTCTTTGTCACCTCTCAGCCGTATAACTGTGAACTTGTTTCGCATCTCTTTGTCAATTCTTTTAGCGACCAACGTCGAAGGAGTTGGACTCTCACCATGTTTTCTACGATTCCTCTCCTTCCAAATTGCATGAACTGCAGATTGAAACACATGTCTTATGATATAAAGATTGAGTTTATCCCAAGATAAACCATCAGATAAAAGCCTAATAATGGTTTCCCAACCCGTCGCATAATGACTTCCCATAACGCCTCTTATTAGTTTTTCCCAAATTTGCTTGGAGTAAACACACTCAAAGAATAAGTGCTCCCTGGTTTCCAAAGGTTCACAACAGAAACTACAAGCAGCATCCGCAGTGGTATTCCAGCTTCTGACTCTATCACCGGTAGAAAGTCTTCCGTGAATCGCGAGCCAAAGAATAAAAGAATACCGTGGAGTTGCGTGCTTAAACCAAACCACACTATACCAGCCACACAATTGATGTTTCTCACGAGTCATGAGCCAAGTGTCTCTTGTAGAGAAAACTTTTTTATAATTACCCTTTTCTGTTTTCCACATCGAGACATCTTCTTCCTGCACCCAATTTTCTTTGTATCTCTCAATTTCCACTTCAATCTTGTTTAAAAGTTGGACCCTATGATTTCTCTTTCTATGGTTCCTGCAAGCCGCAACATTCTCTTTTGCTAGAATTCCCAAATCAATATGGCCACTGCCATTAAGAATATCCTGCAAACAACCCAAAGGCGACCAAGTCTCGTACCAAAAAGAAGCTTTGTTGCCATTCTTTACCTCTACCTTGTAGAAAGATTTTGCAATGTCTCTACATTTTAAAATCTTCCTCCACATCCAAGTACCAGACTGAGTATTCTCCTTCACCATCCAAATCGAGCCCTTCCTAATTAAATAACTTTTGATCCAATTAACCCACAAGGAATTAGTCGACAGGATCCTCCAAACCAACTTAATACAGCACACCAAGTTCACTTCTTTTAGAGATCTTATCCCCAAACCACCCTCCTGTTTAGTCTTGCATACATCCTTCCAGGAAATCTTATTTTTCCTGCTATTTAGATTAGGACCTGACCACAGAAAAGCAGCACAAATCCTCTCAACATCCTTTATACAGCTACTCGGAAGTCTAAAAGCCGACATCCAAAAGTTCGTAAGGCTCATAATCACGGATCTTATCAACTGCAACCTCCCAGCATAAGAAAGAAAACGCCCTGTCCAGGAGCTAATTCTTTGTCTAATTTTCTCAATCAGAGGTAAATAGTCTGTAACATTCATACGCTTTGTTAAGAGAGGGAGACCTAAGTAGCGTACTGGAAGAGTACCTGTAGCAAACTTGAATTGCCCCTGAATATCTTCTCTCTTCTGAGCTGTACTACCCACCAGAAAGAGGACCGACTTCTCCATACTTATCTGCAACCCACTCATTTTGTCAAATCTGTCAAAAACCTTCAAGATCCCATCTATAGATTTTTCTGTACCATCAGCAAAGATTAACAAATCATCAGCAAAGCAGAGGTGCGTAAGATTGATATTCCTGCATTTCGGATGATAGCCTATCTCCCCTCTCTTAGCAGCTTTGTCAATCATTCTTGACAAGACACTCATACAAATAACAAATAAACAAGGAGATAATGAACATCCTTGCCTAAGGCCTCTATTACTTTGGAAGTAGCCAGCTAACTCACCGTTGACTTGCACCGAGAAAGAAGGGGAAGTTATACACAAAGAAATCCACTTGATAAAATTCACCGGGAACCCCATGGCATGCAGTGTATTAATCAAGAAAGACCATTGAACCGAATCAAACGCCTTTGATATATCAATTTGCATAGCACAACGAGGAGAGATGTTTTCTTTGTGATAATCTTTTACCAATTCTGATGCTAAGAGGACATTTTCCATCAATAATCTCCCTTTGACAAACGCAGATTGATTGAGTGTAATACACTTAGGCAAGATACCTTTCAATCTATTTGCAAGGAGTTTTGAGATTACCTTGTATAGGACATTACACAGAGAGATAGGTCTGTAGTCCTTCATCAAACGAGCTTCCTCCTTCTTTGGTATAAGAGCTAGGATAGTGGAATTTAGGCCTTTCGGTAAAAAGCCTTTAANTTGACAAACGCAGATTGATTGAGTGTAATACACTTAGGCAAGATACCTTTCAATCTATTTGCAAGGAGTTTTGAGATTACCTTGTATAGGACATTACACAGAGAGATAGGTCTGTAGTCCTTCATCAAACGAGCTTCCTCCTTCTTTGGTATAAGAGCTAGGATAGTGGAATTTAGGCCTTTCGGTAAAAAGCCTTTAAGAAAGAAGGATTGAACAGCTTTAGTAACATCATCACCAATCACTGACCAAGCCTCTTTAAAGAATTCTGAAGTATATCCATCAGGCCCTGGAGATTTACTAGAAGGCATCCGGAAAACAACATTTCTAATTTCATCCTTTGAAACCTCCTTCTCAAGATGGGAACAGTCCAAATCGCTGCATTGAAAATCAAGCAACTCCTTTAACTCCTCCACAGTAGCCCCTTCAAACTCCTGTGGAATCCTTTGTAAAAATTCCGCAAAAAATTTTGCAGCCTCATCTTTAATATCCTCATCAGATTTCACAATAACACCATCATCACGTTTAATTTCATGAATGGCATTTCGAACTTCCCTGATTTTCGCAGAACTATGAAAAAAGGTGTTGTTGCCATCTCCCACATCTAACCAATGGACCTTCGATTTTTGTTTCAGATATTCTTCCTCTAGCCCCACAAGTCTCTGCCACTTAGCATAAATTTCAAGTTCTTCCCTAACTGCTTCACTTGTAGGATTCTCCAGAGTATGACCTTGTTTAACACACAAAAGCTGATAAGCCTCTCTAGTCCTTTTTGACAAGTCTCCCAGCTTTTCCTTGCTCAAAATTCTTAGAGGTTGCTTTAAAGCCTTTAACTGTTTCGTAAGACGGAACATGGCGGAGGTAGAATGATAGAGAGCATCGTAGTTCCTCCATTGTTCCTCTATCAGGATCTTGAACTCAGGCATTTTACCAATAGCATTTGTAAACTTAAAAGGCCGTCTCTTTTTCTTTTCTTCCACATCCATCTCAATTCGACAACGCAAATGGTCAGAGCATCCCCCAGCCTCAAATACACAATAAGCTGGATCATTATGCAACCAAAACTCATTAACTAAAACTCTATCCAACTTCTTGCAAATCAAGCCTTCTTCTCTTTTATTACACCAAGTAAGAAGGGGACCTTGAAAGCTCATATCCGTAAGTTTACAGTACCGATGTATATCTTGAAAATCCCTCATACCTGATGTAACCCTTGGAGAGCCTGCATACCCAGAATGTTCTTCTCCCTCCAAAATTTCATTATAGTCTCCCATTAGCACCCATTTCTTCTGATTGAACATTGGAGCATCATAATGACTTCTCAACTCATCCCAAAGTTCCTTTCTTTCCTCCATAGTATTAAACGCATATATAAAAGAGCAGAAGAATTCATCCTCTCTTCCTGGCAAAAGCACAGAACAAGTGATAATTTGAGCACTCTTATATACAGGAGTAAGCCTAACCTCCGATCTCCACACCACCCAAAGCCGTCCTAATCGACTATACTCATAATTTGCCATCATATTCCAGCCACTAAAAACTTCATTTACAATCTTTCCTACTTTATTTTCCTTCACCCTTGTTTCAATAATACATCCAAAATTCATACGCTGATCTCTACACCATTTCCTCACCACATCATGCTTAGTTTTTTTGTTGAAACCTCTCACATTCCAAAAAAACCCCGCCATATTAATGATTATTGCGAAGACCCCTTTTCAATAGCCCAAGATTCTTATCTTCGGCTTGAACTGAAGTCTCTGTTGGTAAAACACGATGATTGGTTTTTGATAATCGTGGTGGCATTTGTCTTAAACCTCCTCTTGTTGCTTCTACTTTTTTAAAAGCTTCCTCAATAACCTTGTTTATCGTGATCTCCTGACTATCTTCTATCTCTTTACTCCTCATATCCTGCTGCACATTAATCTCAATCGTCTCGTCATTATCCTCCGTTTGCAAAGCTGCAAACCTTGATGGAGTAATCACTTCATCTTGAACCTTTAACATCTTTGGAGATCGACTTGATTTCTCTTGTGACACCTTTTTCCATCCGTTGATAATCTTTTCTTTTGAGCTATCATTTCCACCATCACTAACTTCCTCCATCCTTATTTCCTCCTTCTGTGGACTCTCTTCCATATTTGTCTCCTCAAGTAGATTATCATTACTGACACCTTCATCAATAACTTCTTTTCTTTCTAGATCCTTCCCTCTCCCAGGCATCAGTTCTTCTTGAACATCAACATTCTCCAGAATCTCTCCTTCCTCTACTATCTCTTCCTTACAGAACGTTGCATAGTGACCCCATTTACCACATGTAGAACACTTCGGAGGAAGCCATGGATAAGTAAACTCAATCATCGTCTCTTTCCCTTGAATCGTGAAATTAATCTTCTGTGGAAGCTCCTTAGTAAGATCAGCTTTCACGAAGACTTTCGCAACCTCAAAATCACTGCAAGCCAACGTTTCAGGATGAAGATGATCCGGAGAACCTGCAGCACTAGTGATGAAGCTTAACCCTTCCCAAGAATACATGTTCATAGGCACATTCGTCACATGAACCCATAGAGGTATCAATTTCGCTTTTGACAAATCTTCATCTGGAGACCATTTTGAAACAACCATGGGCACACCCGCAATGTTCCACATTCCTCTCCTAACGACCTTATCCCTAATCCTTGGATTGGCAATCCTCACCCTCATCGTCTTAGCTCCCATCTCATACACATCCAACTTCTGATTCTTATCCCCAAATGACCAGATCTTATTCAAAATTACGTGGACTTTCGCGATATGTGGAGCTTGTTCCAGAAACGATACAATAACAAAGTCCTCCCATAATGGATTTGCTTTCTCCACAATCTCCAACGGAACCTCCACCGATTTCTTACCATCAGAAATCGCGATGTCCAAATCGTACTTCTGGAGAGCCTGTTTCTTCATCGCCACCGCAACATAGGATCTAGCCGGAGGAGGTATAGGAGGAGGATCCTCCTGAGCCTCCGCAGAACTCATCACTGTGCCGGAGAGGACAGCTGAGTTGAGAATCGCCTTTGTCGCCGTAAAAATCGCCAAATCGCCTTAAGAGCAAAACGCATTTTTTGTTACTCTTTTATGTCTAACTACGCATATGTATGTGTGGAATATGGAAGAAGTCCTTTATTCACAGTCTTTGTGTTTGGTTTCAGGTACGTTGATAGCTTTGAATCACTGGAGTAATAGTAGTTATTTTTATTTTCTATGTAAAAATGAAAAAAAAAAAAAAACAAAAAAACAGAGGTGCATTTGTGTAACAAGACGCGTCCAAATATATATAAATATCCTTTTGTTATTGGATCAGTGGAGTACTAGTAGTTTTTTTATTTTCTATGTAAAAACGAAAAACAAAAAACAGAGGTGTATATGTTTAACAAGACGCTTCCAAATATATATAAAGCTCCTTTTGTTATTGGATCAGTGGTATGAATGGCTGTAGAGAGTATAGAATCCTTACTTTTATTTTGTTAATTTCTTGGTTAGCAAGAAACACTCTCTAGAAGATTTCATTAGTTATAACTTCTTTTTTTAACTCTTACGAAAGTATAATATGTAGAATCAGTTCGAAGAAGCCTCTAATACAATGGTCGATCATTGTTTAGCGTTACTATACCAAACAAGAGGCTTAGTAGGAGGGGGGTCAGCTAACTCAGCTTTAATAACGAAATGTTTTTTTTGTTGGCATAGTCATTAGCTTTTGCTTCAATGCCTCGACCTGTCGATATGAAGTTGTATCTCTCTGACTGAAGAAGTTATGTGAACTCTTAGCTAAAAACAGGAAAGGGAATGAGTGATATAGCAATGAGGCATTTAAGGTAAAACAGAAATATATTGTGTAAAATATGTTTGGTTTCAATCGATTACACAGAATCCGACAGAATCAACTGGATTTGGTCAATCGTAGCACTGCATGGATTTTTTTTGGTTATTTATAGTCTTCTGCACATGCTTCATTGCTGTTTTATACCCTTTGTAAATATATCTGTCTGCTTATGTGTATCTGAAGGACAATGAAAATGACATTATGCAAGAACATGTGGAACTTCGGTTCTGTCCTCTATCTCTAATTATCTTGTTGTCTAATCAAACTAACTATGTAGTATACGGAAAATCTTCCTTTTTCCAATACAAAGAATACTAAAATTCTTTTTGTTGTCTATACGCAAACGCAGCTTTGTACAACAGTTGGAATTCATGAATCAGGTTGGGAATCCAAAATAGTTTTATTCTTCCTTGAGAACGTTTCTTCTCATACACTCCTCAACCAGGTAGTCATTTTTTATGGATAATCAAAACTCTTCACAATAGTCTATTATCATTTTCTTTGTTAAAATTCAAGAATCTGTATCATACTATTGTTGATGTTGCTACGTTAGAATTCCACGTAATTTTCTGTTACCAATCAATCGGGAATGGTTTCAATTGACCAATAAAATATACTACGTACAACCAAATGAGATTTAAATATTTTCTGCGTAACTTATACTGTTTTAAATTCGAAATAGCTATTTAAAGTTCGACATTGCTGTCAAGTGGTTAATCATATATTTGGATGATATAAAATAAGAGATTTATTAATTAATTAATTGGAGGAGAAAGCAACGGTTAAACGATATATTGTGTGTAAGGCATATACGTCTTACAAGCAAGATATACTTTCAAAGTGCAAGTAGCAAATAAACAACAGGTAATCAATTAATTAACTATTATGGACTAAGAGAACAGATAAACAGCTTAGCTGCATAGAATTTGCGCGTTTTAAATATATATAAGCTCTCTCTCATATCAAGTACTAAATTATAATTTTAAACTGCTCGTTAATATTAAAAACTTACGGTCAACTTCCGAAGCGGTTGAAGAAAACTATGTCCACACTGCGGTCCAGTCATTAGATCATTATTGGATTATTACAGATGAAAAAATTATATAGACGAAAATTAGGCAATTAGAGAGAAAAGAATGTTTTCGGGTAGACACAAGAACAATATTTGCGAAGAAAATACTAAGAACAGCTCCAACAGTAGTTTTGGCATTGAATTTTCAGATTAAAAGAAAATAACAAAAAAAAAATAGGAGAGATGTAAAATAATATTATGTCATCTGGAACATTCAGAGAATCTGTCATATATACACTTGTCAAAATTAGATGGATTATTCAAAATAAAATAAAACTTAATTAAGTTCATAAATTGTTTTAAAATATTAAAAATATTGATTAGCACCTCCTTTAAAAAGTTGCACCGTTAAAGGTGTTCTTAAATGGACTTTTCTCCCATGTGCCGAGCGGAGGATTCTGTGGGCGCTTGCATCTACCTCATCACTGCCTTTTTGTTTTCTACACAAAAAGTTATATATTAAGAAAAAACAAAACTAGAATCAAACAAATAATTATTTAGTAATAGTTATATACTTTTGGTGTAATTACAAGGTCATTGTATATTTCTAGCTTTTGGGTTGTAGCATATACTTTATTGATTGTCAGTGTTGTATATTCCACATACAAAATTAGTTCCAAAAACAAATCTACTAATATTGATGACAAAAATCCAAACGGGAAGAGGATACGAAGATCATAAAACGCAATTTCCTAATAATACATTGTGTCGAACGTCCCACACATCGTCGATCCGTTTTACGTTAGTCCACCTCACAAGCTCTATAGAACTGAAATCTGAAGATGAATTCAAAAAAGATAAATCTCGGCAACGATGGACACGTGAACGGCGAATGTCCATGCATGATGAGCTCTAAATATCAAGCTATAAAAGAGGATGTTGGTCAAGGAGAGATACTCTTTCCGCATATAACCTTAGTCTACCACTTTTTTTCCTTTTTCAACCGTTTCAACCGCTATTCATCTTTGACTACTTATATATCTTCATCAAGTTTAGTAAATTAAACACACAATTTTCATATTATCTCCCTTTACATTCTTACTTTAGTTCTGTAATATTTAGATGAGATTATTGGCCTCATCAATCAAGTTGCATTGGTAATAATGTGATCAGTTGAAAAAATGCAACTTGGTAGAGATGTGTGATTTTAAAAGTTCAAATGTATATATATACACATTATAGGTTATGGAATTACCATCTTTCTCTTTTGAAAAGAACTATTGTTCCGGAATATGAGGTCGCATTGTATTTGAGACTAAATGATATAATTTCAAACTTCAAAATTTTGACGTAATTAACAAAGAAAAAAAATGTAAAAGGTAAGACGATTAGTTTCTTTCCACCAATATAAGAAGTATTATCTTCTAAGATGTTATAAAAAATAAAAGATTATCTTCTACAGAAAACATAAACCGCCGTAGTACTATAAAAACTGAGCCGGGATATACATAGTTTAGGGCAAATGTTCTATTTAAATAAAAAATACCATAAAAGTCGTCAAATCTATAGTAGGATTAAAGTATTAAACTATTGTTTACAAACCCTAGATTAAGTAACTCATAATATACATTTTATAAGATAAAAATATTATCCTCAATGAGTATTATACGTATAAGCCAATAATATGATCAATACGTATTTAATGCAATATATTGACAGATCACAAATGGAAAAAAAAAAAGCAATAAACTAGTTCAAATCTGTTGACAAGATCTAAAATGACTGGTCGTGAGAGACCAAATTTATATGAATTTTAGAGAAAACTAGGCAGATTGTGGCTAGGATTGTGGGTTGGTGTACGTGGTATATAGATGGTGCAAATGCATACATGTATTTGCTTTGTAGTATATAGTAGCATGCAGTAGCTAGTAGTAGTCATGTGTTTCCTAATCTATCTATCAGAAAAAAACAAATGTGTTTCCTAATCTTCGAAAGAAACATATACACCAATATTACGAGACCAAATATCTCCAAAATATCCTAAGGTTGGCCGCTAAATTATATCTGCCGAAATCTTCTCTCTATACTGCCTAAATGTACATCAATCCATAATCATAACCGTGAGACATGGATTTTGATTAACTAATAGACCTTAATCAATCAAATTTATGTAATTCTTAGTTTTATTTTACAAACCGCCTAGTTTACTAAACTTGCAATTAAAAACAGATTAGACGGTGCAGAGAAAACTACCTAAGATATGTTTTTTTTCTTAACAAACGAAGAAAATCGGGTGGCGACTTGCGAGATTCGCGGATTACTTGAACAAAAAAAAAAAGAAGCAAAAAGTCCACCCTTGTGAAAGTTGACTTATTCAAAGTACTGACGTGGCATTCAGCTAATACAAGACCGTAATTTCACTTCTGTGTTCCTTCCCGGACATATCATTTTATTTTCTTTAATATATTTTCTCTCGTACATATCTCATGAATTATTAAAATTTAATACATAATATTATAATGTCGTAAAATTGATGAAAAAGCTCCAACAGATATTGTCCTGACTCCTAACATAATCAACAAAATTCGCATAACGATATGCATTATAATGTCGTAAAAATTGATGACAAAGCTCTACCAGATATTGTCCTGACTTCTAACATAATTCTTTTCACTTAATTTTTATGTCCAGTACTCACTCTTATTTATACATGTATATTATATCTGCAGACTGCAGTACCTAATTTCGTAGGTGGGTTGTTAATATATATACATAGGTTGAAGATCATCCTTAAAATAGTTATCAACTTGGAATTTATCTTTAAATTCCAATTCTTCCGAACTATTCTTGCAGAGTTTCAGTTAATAATCTACTGAAATTCAATATTACATTGTCAGAAAAGAGATATGCAAGATACACTTTTAGTTGCCAAAGCATGTTATTTTTATAAATACAATACCATAAGTAGATGGTTTAAGCTTTATAACTAAATAAGACAAAAATAGAGAAATGTTGGATATGTATATATACAGGAAGAGCCAAAGTAAATAGATAGTAAAATAGTCAAGAGAGAAAATTTCAAGTTTTCAACGCCCTCTCTTATCATCCGTACATATCCTACATTTCAATATTCAATCTCTCTCTCTCCAGTATCTTTATTGTGTATAAGTAGGATATATTTTCAACTCGTTTATAACACATCTTTATAACCTCTCTCTCTCTCTCTCCTTGGCTCTCTCGCTTTGTGGGTTCTTCTTTTGTGTGTAGAAATAGATATATGCACATACACATAGGAAGATATGATGGGTTACGAGCAGATGAATCAGATGACACTGACAACAACGACGATGATGAAGAATTTCAATAAGGTGGGACCAATCAGTAGTCCACACAAGAAAACGATGAGGAGAAGTGTGTCGGCCATTGATGGTGGTGCGGCGGCGACAGCTCGAGAAGGAGATCACGGCCAGAATCTCGAGACTCTCGATCTTAGCGGCATGTCCTTGGCCTCCCTTCCAGCAACTTCTATCAACTTAGCTTCTATCTCCAAACTTGATCTCTCCAACAACAATATTCAGGTATATATATTGGATCATATCTACTTTTCATCAACCGTTATTACTCAGCTTTGATTAAATTTCGTGGAAAATAAGTTCTTTTTTTTAATGAAAATAGACATTTCTGTCACTATTAAAAAACTTAAACCTTATCAATAACCTTTATAAACCTAAATAAATATTCTTTATGTTAAAAATACTATAACTGTTTGAATTCTAAAAGAGGTGGTCTTTACATAATTCGCTTACAATTTTGTTACTAACGCTACTATATTTAATTATATCAACTAAAATACGTGAGAATAATATAGTTCTCAAGTCGAAAAGGCACAAAACAAAATTATGTGACGAGTATATTGAGAGTCGATAGTTTTCCTGGTTTGTTTATAAGAGACCTGAATGGAGAGGTTAACAAATACTAATATACAACAATTTGTTGGGGCTTTGTGCTCTAGTTAAAGGATTTAATTTTTAAGTGGTTGGAACTAATTAAATTAAAAAGATCGATGCTAAGTTGCTAACCACAGAATAAAGAAATGATAAAGATCGTAGATAAAATCCCTACTACATCTGCATGATTCGTTGTATTCCTTAATTTGTGGGTTTGGTCATTTCCTGCTTGAGCCCATAAAAGAAAAAATAATTAAATGTCTATTACGTCTATAACAAAACAAAAGGTGTGCGGATTAAACAAAATTTACCAAAAGTAGCACAACAAAGCAAATTTTTCCAGAAATTTTAAAATCATCTTGGCATCTTGCACATAAAATTTCTTAGCCTATTTGTTTACGTCAACTCGAACCTTAGAAAGCATATTCGTTTTTCTTATTTACTCAACGTCTGGGTGTATAAGCAATTGAGCCACAAGTGTCCATTATTCTTAAGAAAAGTACTCGTGTTCTCGTCAAAATTGTTATATAGTATAATATAATTGATAGCATCAACTATTTGTATCCATGATATTGATTTACTAACTTTTACTTCTGTCGTCGACTCTGCGGTATTATATATGTCTTCTTCCGGGAGGCGGAAGCAATATTGTCTAGATAAAATACGATAAATACCCGTTACCGAAAAGATATTCTCTGATATTTAAATAACACAATATCATTGTTTGTATTGATAAATACCCGTTACCAAAACGATATTCTCTGATATTTAAATAACACAATATCATTGATCAAATACAAACATAACATCAGTTTTAACTTCTAACTCTCTCTTTTATTTTGTTAATAGTTTTAAGTTTGAACTCTTCGAGTATATATAATCAAACTATGAGTCTTGAAGATCATGGGATGAAATCCCCGCCCACTTCAGTGGGTTAGAAAGAATACTAAAATAATTAAAGAATAGAAGGAAATCAAATTAGTTTTCCTTGGGCAAAAAAGAAGTCAAATTAGTTTTTACGTTTTATTTCCAGCTATGACAGCATGCGCAGAAGTCGTTATAGTAGGTTTAAATGATGCTTAGTAGTATGTTCTTATAGCGTTAACATTTTATTAATACCTTATATGAAAACATGGGAATTTGAACGTCTCGAATGCCCAAAATTGAATGTCCATTTGAATAAATACAATAACTTAGGGTTATCTTAAACCTTATATTTTAGCATTCAACAATTTAGTTTCTCGTACAGCAAATTCCGGAATCTCTAGTAGCCAGAATGTTAAACTTGTCGGCATTGGATTTGCACTCCAATCAGCTCAAAACGCTCCCAAACTCCATTGGATGTCTTTCAAAGCTTAAGGTTCTTAATGTCTCTGGAAACAACCTACAAGCTCTCCCCAAAACTATCGAAGATTGCAGGTACTTTTAATATCCTTGTCCTCGCATCGATTTCTCTCATTATTATATCCATATGTACTAAAACGCAGCAAAACGCAGATCGCTGGAAGAGCTGAACGCCAACTTCAACGAGCTGACACTGCTTCCAGATACAATAGGTTTCGAGCTAACAAATCTGACAAAGCTCTCCGTCAACTCGAACAAGCTTGTCCTGTTACCAAGCTCCCTTGGCCACTTGACGTCGCTACGTGTGCTCGACGCTCGGCTTAACCGCCTCGTGTCACTCCCTGAGGATCTAGAGAACCTCGTGAACCTTCAGGTCCTTAACGTTAGCCAGAACTTCCAGCACTTGAAGACGTTACCATACTCCGTTGGGCTACTGATATCTCTAGTGGAGCTTGACGTTAGTTATAATGGAATTAGGGTTTTACCGGACTCCATCGGCTGTCTCCGCCGGATTCAGAAGCTCTCCTTGGAGGGTAATCCCCTCGTCTCCCCACCTTTTGAAGTGGTATGCACAATTTATCTTACTTTTACTATGCTAAATAATTAACTTCTTTAAAAAAAACTATTAATAATTATTAATTTATTTTCTTATCTTTGACTAAAAGCGACATTTTATGCTATAATAATATGATCTATTTTAATTTCTTATATAGTCGATATTTAATAAAAATGCATTCCGCAGAAAAAATATAATACAGAGCTTGGCTTGCCTCACAAGCGATGCTATCTGTAGTGTGTAAGCAAACGCAAGTATGATATTTATTTGAAGTAATAGTTACATTTTGGATATAATATTTGTTAGGTTGTAACGCTGATTAAGATAATGCATGCGTTTAATGCACTACGGAATCAATTAACATTACAAAATAAAATTGAGTGATGTGAATAGATCAATAACATATAATGAAAGTTTGTGAATATAGTTTATGTTTCATGATCTGACACAACAGGTGGAACATGGTTTGGAAGCAGTGAAGCAGTACATGAGCGATAAGATGACGGAGTCTAACAATAAAACTCCTACGAAGAAAAATTTGTGGGGCATTGGTAAGATGGTTAAGTACAAGACCTTTCACGGCTTCATCTCATCTCCTGGAAGGTCTCCAGGAAGGTCTCCAGGAAGAAGAACCAGCAGTGACCGCCATGGAGAGGAGAGGGAAGGCTTCATCAACGTCTCCGACTACCGCCAAATCGACGGACTAGCTTCTCCGAGACACATGTCCCTCTTCAACCCGCGTCGCCTTTTGTCTCCACTCTCCACGTTTTTCTCTCCTCCAAGGTATTAGCTAGGGTTACTTTTATCTTCACCAAACCGTCTTCACTTTTTTTTTGCATGCAACTTTGTTTCTTTTGTATGTATTTTTTGCATGTTTGCATGTAGCGTTCTCTTTCTATGTATCATAGACTTTTGGGTGGCTTTTGTGGCTGTGTTTTGTTCAACACATGTAAATTATGACATAGACTTGTAGACTGATTCATGTATGTACTATGTAATAATGAAAAAAAATGTATGTAATAATGTATACCATTTTGAAAATATCAGCCGTAGTATGCAGATATGGGCCTAGTTAGACATTTGATTTGAGCAAATTCTTTTACCAGAAAGAATTATTTTCTATCCACTATGTTCTGAAATACATTTAGGAGATGTTATATGGCTTGTGAGAGAATTATTTGGGAAAGAGAGTAATATTTTCATATACAAGATATTAGCTGGATAAACAATAATATTAAACGTCTAGGTCTTAATATACTCCCTCTGTTTCAATATAAGTGTCACTCTACAGCTATGCACACGGATTAAGGAAACAATTAATTTTACATATTTCCTATATAAAAACGCAATTACCCATACACCTAACCATATTTTAACCAATAGAAAAACAAATTACATAATAAAATTAATAAATTTTGCATTGAAAACTGAAAACGACACTTATTTTGTAACACAAAAAATTCTCTACAACGACACTTAATATAAAACGGAGGGAGTATATTGTAACCATATTACAAATTAGCCCGGGAGGAAAAATACATAGGGCTTCTTTAGGACGTCAAGACAAAGAGCTTAAAACACATTAAGCTACACCATCTCATATGATTATAACGTGTTAGTTAAAAATAATTAAAAGCACAAATTATAATTATTTTCTTTGAGAGACCCATATTCATTGATAAAAAAATAAGAAAAAGGACCCTCTGGTTCAGTTCAAGGGTTTGCTCTTGAATTTCCTCTGAGGCTTCAAGTCAACAACCACCACAGTTATGTTGTCTTTGCTTCCTCTCTGTAAAGCTAGCTTTGACAAGTACTCAGCCGCAGACATCGCCGCCGGATCTTTTCCTTCCCCTCTCCTCTCATCCGTGTGCAACGACGCATCTCCAGCAACAGCGTTCTTCTTGTGCCACAAGAGAATACGCTTCCGCGCCATCTCACACGCTTCCTCATCAGTCATTACATCCCAAACACCGTCACTTGCTAGAATTAGACAGTCATCTTCTTTGACTCTCCTCACGGCAGTTACTTCCGGATCAGGAATGATTGATGGTTTTAAGTATCTATCGCCTGTCACACACACAATACAATGTTTGTAAGAAAAAAATGTTTCTATTTTTAGCAAAAAAAAGTTTATATTTCAAGAACCATTGAATATTTACTGACAAATAAAAGAAAGTTTACCAATAGATCTTGACATGGCGAGAACACCGAACACACGAGCTCCGTTCCACCGGATCACTTTCCCTCCGGCGGCTTCAATCCTCGCCGCTTCATCTTCTCTATCCGGCTACAAAAATTATACAAACATACATCAGAAAAAAGGATCCACAAAAAAACTCTTTAAATTATTTAAGCAACAAAAAAAATCTCTAAAATTAACATATTGAGAATCAAGAACCTAAAACCAATCTAACTAAAGAACCAAACTGTTTTTTGTCGGAAAATAGAGAGAACTTATGCTTTACTTTGTGGTCAGTAGACAAAGGGAGTGCACTTTTGCCGCGGCAAAGAACAGCTCTAGAGTCACCACAGTTAGCTACAAAGATATGAGTCGGAAAAACAACGGCAACCACCGACGTTGACCCAACAGTCTCCGGAGCAACCGCCTCCACCTCCTCGTCAACGCGGAGAAACGAGTTGAACAAAGCCCTCTTCCACTTCTCCTGCCACGTGTCACCGTCACAGAGCACAGGCTTCTCCTTCGCAATCTCCTCCGCTAAAGCCAAATGCATCCTCTCTGCGCAATAATTCGCTACCTACACAACACACAAAGATCTCAGCTTTTTTTGCAATCTGAATAAAAACAGAGGAGATCTATTGATTTGATGTGTTTACCTGAGAACCACCATGACCGTCGTATACACCGAAGAAATGAGCGGTTGTCTGAGGATTAAACCGACCATCTAACAACGAGTTTGTCGGAGATTGGAGGAATCTCGGTATCGTGGAGACAGCATCTTCCATCTCAGGTCTTCTCCCACAGATCGAAGTCACACCGTACAGAGGAACACTCTTGAACTCGAACAGACTCCTACTCTCTGTTCTGCTTATCATCTTCTTCGATCTCTCATCTGCGCCGTTGATCTCAACTCCGGAGACTATCTCTGACGATGATGATGATGATGAGTCCTTCATGTTTAAGTTTGGTGAATTGATCCGAGAAGACAAAACTTTCCTAGACCCAGAAACAGAGCAAGAGCCGTTCTCTGAATCTTGTGACGAGTATTGCCCGTTGCAGTAGCCTTTACCCAACATGATCCCTGCTAACTCCATCTGGGTTTCAGGGAACGGCATGAAAGGCATAGTAACGGTGGGTGATACTTCCTCCATTGATGCTCTGTTTTTTTTTTGAAATTTTGGTTAAAGGTTTGAGCTTTTTTTTGTTTTTTTTGGTTGGTTGTAAAGATGGGTTGATGTATTAATGGAACAAAAAATGAAAATTCGACAGATTTCTACAGAAAGAGATCGACTTTTTATTAGAAGTTAAGCAGACAAGAATCCCATGATACACACTAAAACTTTCCCGGGAAATTTTTTTTAAAAAAAGATTGAATGAATTGAATTTTCAATGGTTTCCTGGATTGTGGGTAACTAGTTACAGCCTCTTAAAGATTGTATCTCTATCTCTCTCTTTCTTCAATTAATTTTTCCAGCTAGAATTGTTTCTAGATTCAACTGCCTAGAAGTTGAAAGAAGACTCTTTCCTTCTTCTTCTTCTTCTTCACAGATTAAATAGGGAAAGAAAGAACGAAAGTGGAGATAGGTATGCAAGAGGCAAGAATCCCTTCAAATCTGCTATTTATCTTTACTAACTTAAATAGATATTTGTTTTATCTTTATTCTATTACATTATAAAAAGCTGATGTGTGTTTTTTAATTATTGTTGTTTTATTGTTTTTTGTAATAAGGGGAGATGTTTCGTTCTTGAAATTTTAAAATCAGAAAAAGACACCTGCTTTTTTGGTATTTTTTTCTTTCATTGTTCGTATTCTTGCCACTTTTAATAATTTGTACAAAAAAGATGTTGAATCATCAAATTTCTGAAACCAAATATTCTAAATATTTGATTTTTGTCCGACTAAATAAGTTTAGCTTTCTAGACTTTAGTTAGGTTATCAGTTTAATAAGTTTCAATTGCTTTAATTAGGTGGCTTTCACTATAATACGTTGTCACACTCGAATTTGAGTATTGTCATTTACAAAACGTTGCTTTGTCATTAACAAATTTTATTCGTTACTATCATATTTATTATGTACAATTAAATAAAGAAAAACAATTAAACTTCTACGACCAAAAAAAAACAATTAAAACTATCATTATCAGTATGAGAATAATATTTGTATCCATATAAATAAGATAAGAAAAGAATTAGATGTTCTTATATTCTGGAAAAATGGAAGACCACCGGTATAATATCTAAATAATTCTAATTTAATGGGAATCATCTTCATTATTCGTCAAAGAATTTAAAACTATATATCTTAAAACTAATTTGGTCAAACTTAAAACCTAAATCATTGTTTGTATGTATATGTTGGCATGGTAACAAACAAACCATCATAACCTAGATTATTCAATCTTAATTATTTAAAAGTTCATATAGCCTTGGAATGATTATGCAGAGCTGAAAGAAACTGGTCTTTGTATTTTCCTGAAAAATATCAAGAAAAAAAAATCGCTCTTGCAACAAGAATACGTTAAATCTACGTGCAATCATTTTCTTTTGAATTAGCTCACAAAATAATGGTCGAAATCCATTAAATCAAACCATTATTATTCATTTGTATTGACCAAAAAAACTGAACATAATTATATGTGTTGTTTTGCAATACAGAAAATAGAAAATGATTCCGGTTGTAGTTTATGATGATGACTCATCATGGACATAATTGAGCAGCGAACCAAGAACATGAGAGAATCCGTCAATATTATAAAATATATAAATTCAAATGTGAATATTAATGGGTCCACGATTAACAGAAACCTGTCGATGAGCGACACGTATGGGAAGAAAAGTCCAGTTTTGGTGAACAAGAGGGGATGACGTGTACGGTCGGAGATGTGTTAGTTGGGTGGCGGGAGAGATGGAGAAAAGAAAGGTTCATTGCACCACTGAAAAAGACACACCTTTTAATTCCGTAAATATCTTGTCTTTCAACTCTATTTTTTTTGTATTTTCCCTTTCCTATTTTCTTGGTTCTTTAATATCTTAAATAAATAATATTATATTGGCTATCAATAGTAGGCCTAATCAACAGAACGTTACTATAAAAATCAATTTTCCAGTTCCATATGTCTTATGCCACTTGTGTTGCATTCTTTGGATAATGTGTAAACGATATGTTATTCGAAAAGGAAATGTGGAAGTTGGTTCTGGATTGATGGGCAACTGCAAAATACCCAAGACATATCAGATTCAGTGAACCAATCATCTACTATATATAGTAAATATAATAGCAAGTAGATACAATATTTGGAATCAACATATGCTTAGATAAAATTATGAGAAGGTGGCCAAGAAAACATGGATAGTGGATATTTTGGTTAATGTGTTGCTTGTTTATGTTAATCTTTAGCTTTGCTTGCGGGCAATGCGGTTAAGGGAAAAAGTAGGGTTGCTCAACTCGTAATTAAAACATGACTAAATCAAAGAAAGGTATTACTACTATATATCATTAATTAATTTTGTATGTTCGTTGCATTATTAATGAAGGAGTAATGGGGGGGGGGGGGTGTATTACTATTATATTATTACATCCATACACATCATCGATGCCTCCCATTTTCTGGGTGAAACAGACTATTCGATTCTTGTGATATGGAACATACTCTTCTTGTCTCCATTAACAACAGAAAAACTTGTTTTATTTCAACTCTTCAGTGTTTTTACTTTGAGCCCACAAATTCATGACACCATCATAAAGTAAATGGACCACATTCTAAGTAGTGTTTCTGTGAGCATCAATTCATATCAATTATTATTGTGATGTGTTTATTCAGAGAATCATTACGTATAATAATCCAAGTACTAACTACCAATCAGTGTGTATCAATTATGCTAGTGTTAACCATTCCTGCATGCGGTCGATTACCATATAGAAATTTTGAGAGCTTTGAGAGATAATTATTAAAGCGCCAATGTTATATATTCTTTCCTATGTTTAAATTCATCACAGCGACATGTGTCTTTCATAATTTGATTTAGTCTGATCTTAACATGAGAACATTCGTTAGCAAGTCAATATACGCAAAAGTCTACTGGAGAGAAATTTGACTAAATTAGCAAGGGATTCTTGATTTGACAATTCAAGATAGTGTGTAGAAGGTAATTCAATGCCTTGGACATGTGAGAATCAGAAAACTCTTAATGGGCCAGTTTGTTGTAGTGGGTCTTGACTGAACAACACAAACATGCAAACAACACTTTGAAGAAGCATTAAGCGTCGTTACTTGTTAGTATCATGAGTTGTTTAAAAATCTACTCGTTTACTTGGACCAAGTACAACAAGCCTGTTACAGTTGACTTGACTTTATGAATCAACCTTCACCTAATCTTTATGATGATCGACCATGAGAAGCAATGATTAACTAAAAACTAGTCTGCTCGGAGAGAGGAAGTAAAGAAAGAGAGATAAATCTTCCAAATGGAGTGCATCTCATCTCTACTCGTGGGCTTAGCTCAGGTGTTGTGTGAATCTATGAATATGGCAGAGAGAAGAAGAAGACATAAGACTGATCTTAAGCAAGCCATCAGTGATCTCGAAACAGCCACAGGTGAACTGAAAGCCATACGTGACGACCTGAATTTACGCATCCAACGAGACAATCTAGAGGGTCGGAGCTGCACAAACCGTGCCAGAGAGTGGCTCAGTGCTGTGCAAGCAGCAGAGGCAAGAACAGAATCGATACTAGCGAGTTTTATGCGTCGGGAACAGAGGAAAAGAATGCGGAGAAGATGTCTCAGTTGCTTAGGTTGTGCCGACCACAAACTGAGCAAGAAGGTTTTGGGGACACTTAAGAGCATCGGTGAGTTGAGACAACGCTCTGAAGATATAAAAACAGATGGTGGGTTGAATCATGAGACTTGTACGGAGATACCGACGAAGTCCATGGTTGGGACTACCACGATGATGGAACAGGTGTGGGGGTTCCTCAGTGAAGAGGAAAGAGGAATCATCGGGGTTTATGGACCTGGTGGGGTTGGGAAGACAACGTTAATGCAGAGCATTAACAACGAGCTGATCACGAAAGGTCATCATTACGACGTACTGATATGGGTTACAATGTCCCGTGAATTCGGTGAGTGTACAATTCAGAAAGCTGTTGGAGCGCGGTTGGGTTTATCTTGGGATGAGAAGGAGACAGGAGAACACAGAGCTTTGAAGATATACAGAGCTTTGAAACAGAGACGGTTCTTGTTGTTGCTTGATGATGTTTGGGAAGAGATTGACTTGGACAAGACTGGAGTTCCACGACCTGACAGGGAAAACAAATGCAAAGTGATGTTCACCACACGGTGTCTGGCATTATGCAGCAAGATGGGTGCGGAATGCAAGCTGAGAGTGGAGTTTCTAGAGAAGCAATACGCGTGGGAGCTCTTCTGTGATAAAGTTGGGAAAAGAGATCTTCTGGAGTCACCCTTGATTCGCCGGCACGCTGAGACGATTGTCAGTAAATGCGGTGGATTGCCACTAGCGTTGATCACTTTAGGAGGAGCCATGGCTCACAGAGAGACTGAAGAAGAGTGGATTCATGCCAGTGAAGTTCTGAACAGATTCCCAGCAGAGATGAAAGGTATGGAATATGTATTTGCCCTTTTGAAATTCAGCTACGACAATCTCGAGAGTGACCTGCTTCGAACTTGTTTCTTGTACTGCGCTTTATTCCCTGGAGAACATTCTATTGAGATCGAACAACTTGTTGAGTACTGGCTTGGAGAAGGCTTTCTCATTAGCTCCCATGGCGTTAACACTATATATAAAGGATATTTTCTGATTGGAGATCTGAAAGCGGCATGTTTGTTGGAAACTGGGGATGAGAAAACGCAGGTGAAGATGCATAATGTTGTCAGAAGCTTTGCGTTATGGATGGCATCTGAACAGGGAACTTATAAGGAGCTGATCCTAGTAGAGCCAAGAATGGGACTCACTGATGCCCCTAAAACAGAGAGATGGCGACATGCGTTGGTGGTTTCGTTGTTGGATAACAGACTCCAGAACTTGCCTGAAAAACCCATATGCCTGAATCTGACAACACTGATGCTCCAACAGAACAGCTCTTTGAAGAAGATTCCGACAAACTTTTTCATGCATATGCCTGTTCTTAGGGTCCTTGACTTGTCCTTTACAAGTATCACTGAGATTCCACTGTCTATTAAGTATTTGGTGGAGTTGTATCATCTGGCTCTATCAGGAACAAAGATAAGTCTGTTACCCCAGGAGCTTGGGAATCTTAGAAAGCTGAAGCATCTAGACCTACAAAGAACTCAGTTTCTCCAGACCATCCCACGAGATGCCATATGTTGGCTAAGCAAGCTCGAGGTTCTGAACCTATACTACAGTTACGCTGGTTGGGAACTGCAGAGCCTTGGAGAAGATGACGTAGAAGAACTTGGATTTGCCGACCTGGAACTCTTAGAAAACCTCACCACATTGGGTATCACTGTTCTCTCACTGGAGAGCCTGAGAACACTCTACGAGTTTGGCGCCTTGCATAAATGTATACAGCATCTGCACGTCGAAGAGTGCAATGGTCTCCTCTCCTTCGATCTCTCATCACTCTCTAACCACGGTAGAAACTTGAGAAGACTTGGCATTAAAAGTTGCCATGACTTGGAGTACGTGGTCACACCAACAGATGTTGATTGGCTTCCAAGTCTAGAGGTTCTGACGTTACACAGCCTTCAGAAACTAAGCAGAGTCTGGGGAAATTCTGTAAGCCAAGAGTGTCTGCGGAATCTCCGTTGCATTAACATTTCACACTGTCACAAGCTGAAGAACGTCTCCTGGGTTCCGCAACTCCCAAAGCTAGAGACAATTGACCTGTTCGACTGCAGAGAGCTAGAGGAACTGATTACTGACCATGAGAGTCCATCCATTGAAGATCTAGAAATGTACCCAGGCCTGAAGACTTTGTCAATTAGGGATCTCCCAGAACTAAGCAGCATCCTTCCATCTCGATTTTCTTTCCAGAAACTAGAAACTTTAGTCATCATAAATTGCCCCAGAGTGAAGAAACTACCATTTCAGGAAAGGGTCCAGACAAACTTGCCAGTAGTTTACTGTGATGAGAAATGGTGGGAGGAACTGGAACAAGATCAACCAAGCAAAGAGCTTTGTTGTTCACCACGTTTTGTTCCAAACTGATATGAGACCTAGGAGCACTCTATACATTCAACATCTGCCAGTAATGTACATGAAAACAAATGAATGTTAATTATTTTGCAAGAGAAATATTAAGAGCTCGAGTACCCTTTACCAACACTGTTGCCTGTAACATGTCGCTTTAGAGTAAATAAGTGAACAAAACAAAGCAGCCACAGAAGCTGATTCTTACCAGATTATGGAGAATGAAAAATATAGCAAAACATGTCATGTAGAATGCAAAAACAGAACTTAGAAAATGGAAACCAGATTAAACGGCATCAGAATGACTAGAAACCTGAGAATGTTATCGATCAAACTTGCAAAAGTTTCAAATTCGCACTGCCAACAGCTTAAATAAGTATCACTATCCCATACGAAAGGAGTTCAGAGACAAAAGAAAGGAAAAAGAAACCCAAAACTCCAGCTGAGTTCAGTCGAACATGGCTCACAGGAGCACCAGCCCAAGTTCGGATGGCTTTACGGCGCTTCTTAGACGATAATTGTAGAGATAATAGTGAAGCTGCCCATCTCCTGGCCCAAACTTCAGCTCTTTGAGGAAACTCTCATTGTGCATAACATCCAATGCATTGAACACATCAAAACCCTTCTGTTTGGCTACAATTAGAGCATCATTCATCAGCTGAAGAAAAGTCGTCTTTGTTGCCACATTGTAGTACGAATAAGCAGCTTTCAGTGTTGAATAGTTGGGGTTTCCAAGAATTGTTGAAGGAAGAGTGTAGAAACTGCAGAAGTCGGTAACATCATGGGTCTCAGGGCTTTCTACAAGGTAACTGTCCACAACATCCTCCCTCGGGAGAAGCCAGTGCTCAACATCATTCTCATCAAAGTCTGTAGCAACAACAAACTGACTAAGATAATTCCTGAGCAACCGTGTCACAGCAGGGACATCACAAGGTTCCATTTTCCTAAACCCAGGAGTAACTGGTACATCTGGTAACTTGTACAGCTTAATGGTCCTGCTCATTGTCATTCTTGCACCAAGCCTTGAAAATCCGACATCAATAAGCTTCTTCGGGTTCAAGGTCCTGTGCCAATACTGGCAAGTCGAAACCGGCGTCGGAAGCACAACCCCAGCAGTGTAAGCTGCTTGCCAAATATTCTCCAAATGAACCCTCCTCGTAACCTCCTTAATCATAACAGGTGCAAGCCTCTTCGACCTAAGCTTCTTATGAACGCACAAGAAATTAATCTCCGCCATTTTCACAACATCGTCACGCACCCTGATCCTAGCTGGCACGCCGCTGATGAACGCCACAAGCTTCTTTGACACCTTGGCACGAACTCCTATATGCCAGCTCTGATAGTACCCAGGTGGACGCAGAGCCCAACTCAGAAACTCCTTAGAGTAATTGAACCTGAACATATTCTCATCATCCTCGACATAGTTGTTCTTAAGAAGGTTGTAAACCTCTGAGCATACTTCATCAGACTTCATATCACAGGTGGTCCATTCATAAGCAGCAGGAAGATTGTAAGGCTCCTGCTTGACCTCAGACAAGGGTGTCGCAGCCTCAATGGGACCTTCAGGGAGGCTCGTGTCACCGATATCTTTGAACTGTCCCACAGGTTGAGTCTCCCAAAACTTGTGTGTTTTCTCCACTGACATAGAGTCCTGGAATCTTCGGACTATAGACTCCAGAGAAGCATCGTCTCCAGCGAATGGAGTCACTTCAGTAACTTGATCTGCTTTCTCTTCCAGAGAACCGGGATTTGAATTTTCGTCTCCCATTTCCTGAAAATTATACAGTAATTAATGAAACTATACGCATGATGGATGCGTAAACACAGTAATCTAAATCAAGTTTTCATGAATTCGAAGCTAAATCGAGGCAAAATCTTCGTAAGAAAATTATCAATGCATAGTTAGCTACTCCTTTATCAGATCTTCCTCTAGCTATATGATATCACGCTTAATCACAACGATATGGAGCGTACGGAACAAGAGATTCTTCGAGCGTTAATGTTAACGAGAGTCAAGGAACTAGCTAAGAGAAGTATCCGTAAGCAACTCAGATCTCATGAGACGAATATAAAAAACGAAAACGAGGATCGCCTAAAACTCACCGATTATCGTTGAACAGAGATGGATCACGACTCGCTCCGATTCGTTTCCGTGAAGAAGAAATACAGTTAACAGATCTCGTTAGCAAATCTCCGAGTCGTCATAACAGATTAGGGTTCGAGTGGGAACAGTGAGAAAGCTACTCGATGGTATCAATTCTTCTATATTTGCGAATGGGCATCTTTTACTTTTAGTTTTTGCAATTAAGGTCCAAGACTAATAGATAGTTTACGATTGTTCCCCTTATGTTACGAATTTGCACTCAAGACCAATTTCAGGTGGATTTAACATTTTAACTCGACTGTATTCAAACTTTCGTAGTGTAATTAAGATGAAAAAAAACATGAGGTCGTTTGACCAATAGGGTGCAAGTACAATTAAATGTGTTATTATTATTTATTTAGTGGTGGTGGTGAAACTTGTCGTCGGAGACTTGAAGATTATCAATGCCTTTAATGGCTGATTCGTAGTGTCTTCTTGTGGAGGAAGACCTCTTCCCAGCCTCCACAGGGGAGTTCCTCGAGATTACTCCTCCTCGGCTTACGTCACCTGCACGGCTTCTCTGAAACTCTTCCCCGCTTAAAAGATTGTCTCGGCTGCTACTCACTGCCGCTACTCTCCTAGATGATCCTGCTGATTGTGCAAACATCGAGGAGCTCGGCATCTGCATCACAAATAAATTGAACAAAGTTGAATACAAAAAAAGTGATAAGATCTTTTGTTTTAACTCATTTCTCTATGTCTTACAACACAAGTTAGGTTCATACCATGGATTCTCTGTTAAATGATGATGTCTGTTGGTTCGAGAGATTCCCTGAGTGGTCAAGAGTGCCTGAAGCTCTCCGTCGAGATGATTCCATATGGGAGTAACCAACAGGTCGTCCTTCTTCCTCGCCTTGGATACAACAAGGAAGACACTATGAATGCTAAGTTCTGTGTAGAGAGAATGATAATTATTACATTTTACCTGTGTATCTATCAATGTTTGAAACGCCTGGAGGCAATGCGGCGCTAGTTCCAGCCGTAGGGTTCTGTAGAAGAAGAAGAGAATCGATCAAGAAATGGTCCAACAAAAAGAGATAAGATTAACCGAAAACACATAATTCATACTTACGAGATTACGAGAAGGAGGAGCGGTTAGTTGTGATTGTTGGTACTTCAAGATGGTCCAGTCAAACACGTAATCAAATTGAAATCCTGCGACACAGAAAATGTAATCCTCTTAGAAAAATGAATTTGGTTTGTTCAGAGGGAGAGATGATTTTCAAACCTTCACGGATAAAGAGATCTCTGAATATCCTTTTGAGATAAGCGTAGTCTGGTTTGTCATCAAAACGAAGCGACCGACAGTAGTGGAAATAGGATGCAAATTCTGATGGGTAACCACGGCATAAGACCTACAAGGCGATGATATATGAATCAGATCAAGACAAGGTAAAAAAACAGCAGCATGCTTGTGAAAAGGACTTTACTTCAATGGATGTGGAAACTTTCTTTTCGCTAATCCTCTCGTACTTTTGTTTCTTGTTTCCAGCTTTCAGTCCTTGCCATGGAAGACTAAAACCGAGATGTTCCACATGTCATTACAATGAAAGAGTAAAAGAAAATGAAGTGGAGTCAAGCATGTAGCAGAAACTCACCTTCCTTTAAGGAAATACATAAGGATATAACCAAGAGACTCAAGATCATCCCTTCGGCTTTGTTCTTGAGGTTCAACAATGGCAGAAAACAAATAAGTGTCAAATCTTGATAATCAAACATGTAAGGAGAGAATCCGGATTATAAAAATGTGAAATGAGGTTTTGTCGAGTTTACCGATTCCCAAGTGGGTGTTCATACTAGCGTAACGTGCAGTTCCTGTCAGGTTCTTGTTTTCTCTGCGAAAGGGTCACAGGATAATTAGTGATTTCAATTTTCACATAAAGACGACATCATGTTCTAAGTAAGAACATTCAAGAGGTGATATAATGATATGGCCTCACCTGTAGGGAATGTGCTGATGTGTTGTACTATCCCTGTACTTCTTAGCTAGACCAAAGTCGATGATGTATACCTTATAAAAGGAACAAACGAATAATCAATCCAATGATGTCCTCAAATGTATATACCAGGTAGGGTATAACCGTATAAGATGAGAAACCTGGTTGGCACGCCTTCCAAGGCCCATGAGGAAATTGTCTGGCTTGAGATCTCGGTGAAGGAAAGATTTTGAATGGAAAAACTCAACACGGTTGATCTTAACACAAACATACAAAAAAAAAGTGAATTATTACTAAAAAAACAAGCAAAGTGAAAGATAAGCATTACAGGAAGACAAAGATGTTTACCATTTGATCTGCAAGCATGAGGACCGACTTCAAGGAAAGCTTTCTGCTACAGAAATTGAAGAGATCTTCAAGACTCGGCCCTAGTAAATCGATCACCAAAACATTGTAGTCCCCTTCAACACCGTACCATTTGACATTTGGCACACCAGCTATAACAAAAAGTTAAAACGCAACAAATAGGTCAAAATAAACAGAAAAGAAAAAAAAAAACAGGAATCACAAGCTCATAATCGGAAACACAGATTAAAGAAGATAAGGAATCATTACTTCCTCCTTGTAGAATCTTGTATAACTTCGATTCATAAAGCAGCTGAGGATGTTTTGTCTTTACACTTTCCTGAGAAAAACAAAAAGGTCCAAAATCAGAAGCTTTCAATAAACATAACATGATCAAACAAACCCATGTCGTGACAGGAATGTTACTAAATAGATCAAATTATTAAAATGACGAATCACATTCAACATTAATCAAATTCAATTCAGAAACTCACAAACTTGATTGCAACTTCTTCATTCGTTTGAATATTAGTACCTGAAAAATCACAAACAATGCATCAATGTCAACACACAGAAAGAAAGAAATTCGAGAATACAAAAAAAGAAAGAAAGAGAGTGACGAACCCAAATAGATCTCCCCGAAGGAACCGCTACCGATCTTCCGGCCAAGACGAAACTTGTTTCCCACACGAGATTCCATCAACGAAACCCTAATTTACAATCTCAACCCAAAAAAAAGCAGATTCAAAACCCAATAGCTGTGAAGCCTATGATCATCATCTTCCTCATTTCGATCTGGAGAAAAACAATCCAATCTCAACGGAATGTCGTTTCTTAGACGCTTCTCTCTCTCTCCTACTAAGAATTGAAAACGACAGCTTTGATGGACAGAGAACACGATGAGGATGTTTTTTTTTACTCCTCCTCCTGAAATTTGAAAAAAAAAAAAAAAAATCTGTGTTTTCTTTTCTGTTAATAGATTCTGGTTCTGTCCGGTTTAGTTTTGTAATCACATTGGGTTATGATCCGGTTAAGAAAAAGATTCTCAAAAAATTGCCTTTTCGGGAAACTTAACCGGTAGTCTCTCGTGTAACAGGAACAACCGTCGATGCTTCTTCATCTCTTCCATCTTCTTTCTCCCTCGTTGACTTGGCACTCTAACTACGCAGCAGGTCTCGTCAATAGTTTATCTTCTTTGCCGTATCGATCTCAAGTCATTCGATTCTTTAATCTCTCTCTCTCCTTTTCTTTTTCTACCACAAGCGATCCTCTGACTCGTTGATGGACACCATTTCTGGATTCGATGATTTCTACGAAATCAGCAGCACTAGCTTCCTCGCCGCACCGGCACCAACCGATAACACCGGATCATCCACCATTTACCCTACTACAGACCTTCTCACCAAACCCGAGGTCTCTGCGTTTCAACTCCTCTCAGACAGCCTCGAGTCTTTATTCGACTCCCCGGCGGAAACGTCCTACAGCGACGCGAAGCTTGTCCTCTCCGATGACCGTGAAGTCTCCTTCCACCGTTGCATTCTCTCCGCGAGGAGCCCTTTCTTCAAGGCAGCGTTGGCGGAAGCCGAGAAGGAGCAGAAATCCACACCCGTGAGGCTCGAGCTGAAGAAACTCGCGACGGGATACGACGTAGGGTTCGATTCCGTGGTGGCGGTTTTGGCGTATGTTTATTGCGGGAGAGTGAGGCCGCCTCCGAAGGGTGTTTCTGAATGCGCAGACGAGGGTTGCTGCCACGTGGCGTGCCGTCCGGCTGTGGATTTTATGGTGGAGGTTCTCTACTTGGCTTTCGTGTTCCAGATTCCGGAGCTGGTTACTATGTATCAGGTAATAATAACACGATCTGCTAGTGTTTGTTCAGACAGAACACGCTTGATGTCGTTTAGCTTTATTGTTCAGAGAGAACGTTTGAATTAGTTTAGCTTTTTTGTTCAGACGAGAACAGTTGAAGTAGTTTAGCTTTATTGGTCAGACAGAACTGAACACACTTGAATTAGTTTAGTTTTACTGTTTAGATGAGAACATTTGAAGTAGTTTAGCTTTATTGGTCAGACAGAACACACTTGATTTAGTTTAGCTTGTTCAGATGAGAACAATTGAAGTAGTTTAGCTTTTTTGTTCAGACAGAACTGAACACAGTTGAAGTAGTTTAGTTATTTTTAAAACTATGTCTATTTGCATTTTGCAGAGGCATTTACTAGATGTTGTAGACAAAGTCATCATAGAGGACACTTTGGTCGTTCTCAAGCTTGCTAACATCTGTGGTAACGCGTGCAAGAAGCTATTCGACAAGTGCAGAGATATCATCGTCAAGTCTAACGTGGACGTTGTTAGTCTCAAGAAGTCATTGCCTGAGGACATTGCGAAGCAAGTAATCGCTATCCGTAAAGAGCTTGGCTTGGAGGTGTCTGAGCCAGAGAGACATGTCTCGAACATACACAAGGCGCTTGAGTCAGATGATCTCGCCCTCGTCGATATGCTTCTGACAGAGGGACACACGAATCTAGACGACGCCTATGCTCTCCATTTCGCTGTGGCGTACTGCGATGTGAAGACCGCGACGGATTTAATAGAACTGAAGCGTGCTGATGTCAACCGGAGAAACCAGAGGGGGTACACGGTGCTTCACGTTGCTGCGATGCGGAAAGAGCCAACGCTGATAGCATTGTTGTTGACGAAAGGGGCTAATGCTTCGGAAATGTCTTTGGACGGGAGAACTGCTCTCTTGATCGCGAAACAAGTCACTAAGGCGGCAGAGTGTTGTATTCTGGAGAAAGGCAAGTTATCTCCTAAAGGTGGAGTATGTGTGGAGATACTGAAGCAACCAGATAGCAAACGAGAACCCTTTCCTGAAGACGTTTCTCCCTCTCTTGCAGTAGCTGCTGAAGAACTCAAGATAAGGTTGATCGATCTTGAAAACAGAGGTATAGGTTCTTCACCGCTCATTTGAATAAAGTGAACTAATAATGATAGCTAACTTTTCTATGTACTATGCAGTTCAAATGGCTCAATTTTTCTTTCCAATGGAAGCACAAGTGGCAATGGATATCGCCCAAGTCAAGGGAACAAGCGAGTTCATGACAGCACCGGACATATACATGGGACCTTTCAAGTTCCTAGAAATGCATCGGAGTAGACTAGCAGCTCTTTCAAGAACTGGTATTGATCCTTAAACATATGGTTATATAACTGAAACAAGTCCCTGCCTGACCTTGTTGACTTTTATCTTTTGTATCAATAATCAGTGGAACTCGGGAAACGGTTCTTCCCACGCTGTTCAAAAGTGCTAGATGATATTGTGTACGCTGAGGATTTGACTATACTAGCTTTGATAGACGAAGAGACTCCTGAGCAACGACAACAAAAGAGGAAAAGGTACATGGAAATACATGAGACTCTACAAATGGCATTTACTAAAGACAATGAGGAATTTAAAAAATCGTCTCTCTCAACTTCGTCTTCTTCCACATCAAAAGCAACTGCTAAAAACAGGTCTAAAGCTAAACCTTCTCGCCGGCGTCAGTGAGACTATTTGTTTGGGCTAACATTTGATGTACCATATATATATTTGAGTTATCATGTTTCTTAGTGTCTCTCTGTCTATCGTTGGCTCGGGTCATATAGTTTTGTTCTTCACTTTGCATCCTGTGTATTCCCACAGCGTGTAGGTGTGTCTGAACTTTGAAGCAAAAGCTGTTAACTTTTGGAATCTGTGATATAATTATTTATGTACATCAATAATAAAACCATGATGGTGTTACAGAGTGTTTTAGAGTCAAAGTGCGAAAAAAATGAAGAATGGTTCATGTGCTTGCTAACTTCTACCAAGAACCAACAGTTTCCCTTGCTATCAGGTCTACAAGAATCCAGAATCTTGGAAGAAATGCTCAACGCTTCATGTTGTACATGATTTGGTGAAGGATCAAGTCAAGTGGTTCTTTGCCTCTTTTGGCATCATCTTCTAAAAAGCTGCAACCATCACCGTTATTCACTGAGTTTTCTCCCAGAATCACTACCTCAATTCTTAGTAACCCTGAAGGTCTTTCACCGTATCATCCCTCTTCAAAATACACTGATTGTTTTTTTTGGGAAAATTCAAAACCTCTGTTGCATTAGCAATGGTAGTGTGTCATTTGCAAGTCCTAGTAAGTGTTGGTTGCTGTTTAGGATTATGGTTGAAAGGCTTTGTTTACCAAGCAGATGAAGAAGACATCAACCTTTTGTCTGTCTTTCATTTTCGAGATGACAAAGCCAAACATAGCTTTATCTTTTCATATCGTTGGCCGGTTAGTATCCACGACAGATACGTTATTGGCCCTTTTGGTTACTGCTATGGAATATTCCTTTGTTGAAAACTCATTGAATCAAACGGCGAAGTGTTTAGATGCGTTTTGTAAAACCGGCACGCAGTCTAGACTTCAAGTTGAGGAAAACAGCCATTTCCGAGGAGTAAATACAAATTCATCTTTCGCTTACTTGTTTTAAAAAAAAAAAAATTAATAGAATCTGTATTATAAATTTGACAAGATCTTTTCTTAAGTATAAAATTAATAAAAAAACTGTTATAGTATCTAGATTATAAATTTGACAAGATCTTTTCTAAGTGTAAAATTAAACCGTATAGTATTTATTGCTCTAAACCGTATAGTACTGGTCAGGCAAAAAAGGCAGAAAATCTGATTTTCTAATAAATAAAATTAACAACTTGAAAGAAAGAGAAAAAAAACTGATTTTATAAGCTAAATTAAATTAGAAGGAGTATAAAATTTAATTAAAATGAATTAATAAAATTGACATTAATCAAAAAACAATAATTAATTGGCTAGGTTTATGGTTTTGGTGCGAGAGGATTTAAGGGAAGCCACGTTTTATAAGTCCGCCTCCTAAAAACCCTCCTCCTCTCTCTTATCTCTCTCCTCTCCCTTGAGGCAATTCCTTTCAAACCTCCAAAAATCCTCAGAAAACAATGAGCAACGACAAGGACAACTTCAACCTCGCCAACATAACCGCCGGTAAGACTTCCCCCCTCCCCTTCTCTTACTCTCGCTTCCTCTTAACTGAGACCTGCTTAAACCCTAATTTCGTTTACTTGATTTTGTTTACTAACTGTTTTCTTTTATTTGATTTTTTTTTGTAGCTCTCAAGGACGAGGACCGAGCTGGCCTTATGAACGCTCTTAAGGTGAGTTTTGTTAATCAATCTAAAGAATATGAATGGTTTAGTGTTGTTATTAGTGATTTTAAGGGTTTCAGTGTTATCTTTGTGTTTCCGTTGAGATTGTTTATGAGTTTTTTTTTGTTTTTTGTATTATGTGAATCCACAGAACAAGCTTATGGCTGGTCGTTCTGAAGTTCTCGAGAGTCTGACTCCTCAAGTGAGAAACCGTGTTGAAGCCTTGAGGGAGATACAGGTTTGTGAAGTTTCTTTCATATTATTTTAATTGAATTTTGTAGATCTGTTCTTGGTTAAAGTTGTGAGATTGTGTGTAAAGTGTTTGCATATTGATATAACCTGTGACTTCTCGCAACGCAGGGCAAGCATGATGAGCTAGAGGCAAAGTTCCGTGAGGAGAGAGCTATTCTTGAAGCTAAGTATGAAAAGTTGTATCAGCCTTTGTATACCAAGGTAATTGTTTCTGACAAAGTTAGACTTAGTATATATATATTTATCTAACTTGGTATCTTGTAATACACAGCGTTATGAGATTGTGAATGGAATTACTGAAGTTGAGCCGACTTCAGAGGATACAAAGATGGACCAAGGAGAGGAAAAAACTGCAGAAGGTAACTTTAGGAACACTGTGTCGTCTTTTTAAAAAATATTCTGGAAGATAAAAAAAACAATTTAACATGTGTTCCAACGCAGAGAAAGGAGTTCCAAGTTTCTGGCTGAACGCTTTGAAAAACAATGATGTTACTTCCGAGGAGGTAAGCTTTATACAGTTTTGGTATTCATTTTGTTTGCAGCTTCAGTCATAACCATGGAATATGACTCTAGCGTAATTTTCTTCATGTCAGGTCACAGAGAATGATGAAGAGGCTCTCAAATATCTTAAGGATATTAAGTGGTGCAAGACTGAAGAGCCTAAAGGATTCAAACTTGAGTTTTTCTTTGACTCGAATCCCTTTTTTAAGAACACGGTCTTGACAAAGTCTTATCATATGATTGATGAAGATGAGCCACTGCTTGAGAAGGCTATAGGGTAACTTCTTATTCTCTTATACAAATGGTTTATAGATTTATGTATAATCTGTTCCTATCTGATTACAGTAAGCTGTATTTTCTTGTATTATTTCCCTCACTTCAGGACAGAAATTGATTGGTATCCTGGAAAGTGTCTAACTCAGAAGGTTGTTAAGAAGAAGCCTAAGAAGGGTTCAAACGCCAAACCAGTCACCAAAATGGAAGATTGTGAAAGCTTCTTCAACTTCTTTAATCCTCCAGAAGTCCCGGATGAAGACGAAGATATCGACGAGGACAGAGTATGATATCGATTACTTTAAATGTTTGTCATTTTTTGATTAACGTATATAGTAATGCCTCCCGTTCTTTGATACAGGCTGAGGAACTTCAAAATCTGATGGAACAAGATTATGACATTGGGTGCGTCCTTTTCTGAAAACACTTGTTCTTTTTGGGTTATAGATTTGCTTTTGAATGGTGGAACTACTTTATGAGTGGCTAACTTTTTTATTATCCTTCTTGCTTTCTGCAGATCTGCTATCCGGGAGAAGGTTATCCCTCATGCTGTCTCATGGTTTACTGGTGAGGCTATGGAAGCAGAGGAGTTTGATTTAGATGAGGAAGAGGACGATGATGACATTGATGAGGACGAAGATGAGGAAGAGGACGAAGATGAGGATGAGGATGAAGATGAAGATGAAGAAGATAGCAAGACTAAAAAGAAGGTATGGAGTCCTCCATTTATTATTTTTTATTCAATAGGTCTTGCCATATATGTGCTTACTAATGGTTTTGATATTAATTAATTTGTTTCTGCAGTCATCAAGCGGACAAAAGGTATGTAACTGGCATTTATAACTAGATCACACGTAGAATCACTCTCATGAGTAACGAGTCACTTTATACATTTCATGATTACAGTAGGAATACATGTGGTAATCATCAGCTTTGTTTCTTTTCGCAGAAGGGAGGGAGATCTCAGGTGGTTGGTGACGGTCAACAAGGCGAGAGGCCACCCGAATGCAAGCAACAGTAGTAATGTCTACGCTCTACTGAATGAAAAGCGTTGCGTCAAAAACATATCTTGGGTCATTCGCTGTTCATGAGGATGATCTCATAGGAGTTTTTATCATTTAATTTTTGGTTTTTTATTTTCTGAGAATCACTCAAGACTTCACCTTAGTGTTTATCAATCAATGAATTGTCCCCTTCTTTTGTTTCGTTTATCAATCACAGGTAACACAATTTATATCATCATTTTCAACGAAGATGAAATACATGTCCCAAACCTGAAAAAAGGTTAAAACCCAGTTCCTAAATACATGAACGCATTTTAAACACAATCGAGTCTTAAAGAATATGGCTTGTAATGTATTTATTGCACAAACTACGCTTCAGCCAATTGTTAAAACTTATCTTGACAGTGTAGACAGACATGTGTATTTCTAAGAAGATGCCCACCAAGAGGTTTCTTTCGTTGAAATTGCTGCTTGTCGCCCGCCTCCGGATTTGTCAATATCTGAAGAATGTAAAATTACTTCCTAATATGAAAATAAAAGAAACGTTTTGATTCTGTTTTAAGCATTCTAACTTTTGTTGACTGAAGAGAGTTATTCGGACCAAACTAGTTCAGACGAATAATTACCATTGAATTGTAATCTGAACGATTGTCATCTTTTTGTTTACCATTTTAAAAGTTTTTCAAACCTTGACCATTTAATATTGCAAGACTAAATAATGGATGATTTGACTATTATTACCAATTTTCAGTCAAGTCAAAATCTGTCAAAATCAATTCATCTAACCCGTCCATTAATCACGTACTAACACCTCAATTTCTAAAGTCCAATAAACGGAATACAACAAACGCAAGAAATGTGGTCCGCACGCATCGCAGCTTAATCTTATTTTCTTTTGCTCTTCTTCGGACATAAACAAACACACACTGCACTGTTTAGAGACCATCGAGTCATGCACAAGAGGGACCCACAAACAAGAACGAAAAAACCGCTTCATACAGAGCATTTCTTATTTATATAATTTTTAATGTCTTCGCTTAAAATCATTACCAAGAAATTTACGAGATGATCCATAGAGACCGTTTTGTTTACTTTTAGTTTTAACTTCTCTAATACGATTAATTTCGGCCTACTACTTATTGACGCCTTACACTGTACACAATTCTCTATTTGTTTTCTTGGATCTCGAGTTTAATTATTAGTATCAAATCCTCTTTTGATGGCCACCATCGCTAGACTCTCTGGTTCGTATGATATCAGCAACGAATATAGCTACATCACCACCGACTCCTCTATAGAGTTTCTAACACCGCCAGAAGTTTCCGCGCTTCAACTCCTCTCCACCTGCTTAGAATCAGTCTTCGACTCGCCGGAGACTTTCTACAGCGACGCAAAGCTTGTTCTCGCCGACGGTCAAGAAATATCCTTCCACCGCTGCGTTCTCTCCGCGAGGATACCCGTCTTCAAGAACGCGTTAGCATCCTCCGTGAAGTATCAAAAACCCACCGCCGTCGTCAGGCTCGAGCTGAAGGAGATCGCGAGAGATTACGACGTTGGATTCGACTCGGTGTTGACTGTTTTGGCTTACGTATACAGCGGTAGAGTAAGGCCGCCGCGGAAAGGAGCTTCTGATTGCGTTGACGATGGTTGCTGCCACGTGGCGTGCAGACCAGCTGTGGACTTCTTGATGGAGCTTCTTTACTTGGCTTACGTCTTCGAGATACCTGAGTTAGTTTCTTTATACGAGGTAATAAAAATAAAAAACACGTTCTTGTCTCAAACACACAAGTAATCTCATCTTAAGTCTCCTCTGTTTTGCTTTTTTTCAGAGGCAGTTTCTTGATATTGTAGACAAGATTGTTATAGAAGACATCTTAGTGATATTCAAGCTCGTTAACATCTGTGGCGAAACATACAAGAAGCTTTTAGATAGATGCGTAGAGATTATCGCCAAGTCTGATATAGAGATTATTACTCTCCACAAGTCTCTACACCTAGACATCGTAAAACGAATCACCGACATACGTAAAGAGCTTGGCCTCGAGCCACCGGAGCCAGATAAACATGTCATGAACATATACAAGGCCCTTGACTCCGACGATGTTGAGCTTGTCAAGATGCTTTTGACAGAAGGACACACGAGTCTAGACGACGCCTACGCTCTTCATTACGCTGTTGCTCATTGCGATGTGAAGACGGCTTCTGATTTCATAGACCTTGAGCTTGCGAACGTGGACCATAGAAACCCTAGAGGATACACGGCGCTTCACGTTGCTGCGATGAGGAACGAGCCGAAGCTGATGGTTTATTTGTTGACAAAAGGTGCAAATGCGTCGGAGACAACGTTTGATGGTAGAACTGCTCTTGTGATTGCGAAGCGGCTCACTAAAGCTTCTGAGTATAATACTAGTACGGAGCAAGGGAAGCCTTCTTTGAAAGGAGGGTTATGTATAGAGGTATTAGAGCATGCACGGAAACTAGGTAGGTTGCCTAGAGATGAACCACCTTCTCTTCCTTCTACTCCTGATGAACTGAGGATGAGGCTGCTATATCTTGAAAACAGAGGTATGTCTTCTTCCACCTCATATGTCAACTGTTGTGTGCTCTAATCAGATCCATCTTTCTGTTTTTTAGCATGTGTAAGTGAATCGGTAGAATGTGGCCTGTTCTTAAACTTCTTTAAATATATAATGCTAATATATAATTAGCATTCAAGTTTAAGATCTATAAATTCAAAAAAAAAAACGATTAATTTTGAAAACTATATCACTACTTTTCTAGTATACAGTTGATTCTTTTTTGTTAACAGTGGCATAGAAATAATTTGAGGCTGCCTAATGCTATAACTATACTTTTTGTCTACTTTTCAGTTGCACTGGCTCGGATCCTTTTTCCAGTGGAAGCGCAAGTGGTAATGGATATCGTCAAACTGGAGGGAACAAGGGAGTTCACAGCTTCTAGTCTCGAGCCTGATCATAACAGTGGTGTGAAGAGGACATCACTGGATTTAAACATGTCACCATTCGTAATCCGAGAGGAGCATTTGTCAAGACTAATAGCGCTTACTAACACCGGTATGTATTGATTATTTTTTTTTACTTTTCTCACCGTCAAAGAAGAGTTCAAAGAAAACTAATTGATGTCAACTTATATCATCAGTGAAGCTAGGGAAACGATACTTCCCACGCTGCTCTCTCGATCACTTTATGGACACCGAGGACTTGAACCATCTAGCTTGTGTAGAAGAGGACACCCCAGAGAAACGACTACAGAAGAAGCAAAGGTACATGGAATTACAAGAGACTCTGATGCAGACCTTTAGTGAGGAAAATGAGGACTCCGGAAAGTCTTCCAAAACAAAATCAGTGAGGTCCAATAGTAAGCTCTCTCATCGGCGTCTAAGAGTGAACAAACGGGATTTAGAGAAAAGACATTGCGGAAACAGGAAGGGTGATTCAAGAATAGAAAAGCGTGTCACATTTCAAGCCCGCAACTAAAACTATGGTAAATTTTTCCCACACTTAGGTCTTTTGTAAGACCTTCGGGTAAGTTTTGTTGTATATATGTTTTATTATGTGTTATTTGTGTTTCTCATCTGCGTCCATATGAGTTTTGACACTTGGCATCCTGTGGATTAGAGTATACTAGGTGCAAGCGTATTTTAAACAAATATTGGTAGTTTGTTAACCAGTGATATGATAATATGTATATTTTTATATATTGTTTTCGTAATACATGAGACTTACGCGATCTAGATGGTTATATATTAAACATACCTACCGTTCAAATTATTATATGATGTCTTTGAGTTTGTCACGCATCAAAATAGTTTATCTTTATTGTGACTTCACCACCTTTTGGCACTATCAGTATTGTATGAGTTCATTACTGATTCGACTTTGTAACAACAGACCAGTTGTTCTATATATGTTCGTGGGTCCATATGTCTCTGCCTACTCTTGTCTCGTGGTAACTATCACTGTCCAATGAGAACCGTCTCTTAGAGGTATGGTGGAGTATCATGGAAACACTGGAGTACTCAGAACACACTCACTCATTCTCGTATGCAAAATCCAGTCCGTTTAGGGCCTGAGGCCAAGGCTTTTGATATGTAGATTCACACTAATCAACTAAGTGGAGATAAGATGAAAGAGTTATGAAGTGGAACTTAAATATGTGAGATATTCCTTCCATATTTGCTCATATACAATTGTAAAATATCTCTATGAAAATATCTGCGACGACCTTGACCCGTGAAACATTTACAGCCACACCTCAAATGTATATTTATTAATTTCTTGCTTTAAGCAAACTTCATGATGTAGCTGAAGACTTTGTTTTTTGTTTGAAACACGACTTATTGGTTTTCTTTTGTCACAACACAAAAGAAGATTTGATCAGCTTCTTCCGTTGGTACTTATCCAGTCACTAGATATTTTTTTCGGGATGATTAGTACCTCAGCTTATACATGTTTGTTGATCACACGCATGTGTATGAGAGTGAGAACCGTCATTGTCATTAGTGGTTCAATAAATAGTAAACTGATAACAACTACATACCCTACGGAAATCTTGAATAGAAAATGTTCAGATTTGTATGCAGTAACCAACATAAATGATATGATAATGTATGAAAGAGAGTAACAGATAAGCTAATATACCCATTTGAGTCAAACACAAATACTCCTCCATTTTCTAATAATATGATGTTTTAGAAAGTTTTTGGTACTTTAAAATATAAAATATTCGATCCTTCTATGCTAATTTTAATTTTATCAAAAAATATTCCAGCAATCATATTTTACAGTACTTATTATTGACTAAATTATTTTAGTTTTACATTTTCAATAATACTTTCAAATTTTCATTTTTGCATTTTTGTATATATTATGAAATTCTGAAAATAGTATTCAATCAAAATTTTTACTAGTATGTTTTAAAGGCTAAATTGCTACATTGTTACAAAACATTTTGAAGAGGGTATTTAATAACTCAATGAATGTTTTGATTAAAGCATTAGAAAATTATAATATAAGAACCTTTTAACGTAAAAGTAGTAGCAGAAACTACTTTGGCCGACTAAAGACGTAAAAGTAAAAAGAAAAGTGCAGTAGAACCCAAACGTCCAGATCTAGAAATTACGAACACGACATAACTAGTTTGTCAGCACTTATCACCAAATCTAATGACAAGTAATATGCTGCTAAATGACCAAAACGCCCTTCAAACAAGGGTATTTCTGTTTTTTAACCAAGTAGACCCCACAAGAGACCCCATTCCGACAAAGGGTAAAACCGTAAAACTAGTTGTTCTTGAGCATCTCTCGGTACCTGAGAAACGAATCCAGCCTCTGTAGTTTCAGCTGCTGCTTAAACTTGTTGATGAAGTCTGATGCTTTGTCGTCCACACCTTCCTCTCCTTCGTCGATCGACGTCGTTCTCTCGACCCTCGTCGTCTCCGGCCGCCTCTTCTCCACCGCCTCAACCGTCTCCTCCTCCCGGCCAATGTGCCCGACGCTGACTTTCTCGCTAGCGGATTTCGTCATCTTCTTCACCGCCTTCTTCTTCTTGCTCTTCGTCGCCGGCTTACACGGCTCCGACTTCGTCCTCTCCGGCGGTTTCTCCTCGGAGCTCTGTTCTGGCTCGGATCTGTACAGTGAAGGGAGCTTGATGGACTTCACACGCTGCAAGAGAGACGGAGGTTGTGTCGGAACGTCATCTTCTCGGATCTTGTCTTTCGGGTCGACCCGGTTCGGATCCTCGGGTGGGGTCGTGAGTGCGTAAGCAGCGTAGTCTCCTTCTGAATTGTGTTGTGGGAACTTGAAGGAAGGCATGTTGAAGGATCTGACCCGTTGAAAGAGAGACGGAGCCGGGTTCGGGTTAGGATCCGACCCGTGGAAGTGGATCTCGGATTCATGGGAAGGAGAGTTGTAGAGACTGAAGTTGATGGACTTAACTCTTTCTACGAACGAGGGAGGTCTGCCTAACCGCGCCGGATAATGGTTAGGACCTGAACCGAACCCATCTTGATGCGGTTGGTGTTTCTTAGAACCGGAACCGAGCCTGTTGGTGAAGAAAATGGTGCCGATGGTGAAATTGAGGAGGAGGAAGAGAGTCGTCGGCGTTAACCAGCTGGCTAGAGTTGTGACGAGCTCCATAGTTGTGTGTGTGTGTGTGTGTCGCAGAGTGAGCGATGAACTAATGGATAGTAATATTTATATTAGATATTTTTGGTTTGGTTAAAGCATTAATGTGCTCTACGTAAGATTTATTTATTTTTCATTTTTATTGACTTTTCGGTGTGGGTCTTTTTTTTACCCAACTTCTGTGAGCTGGTTCAGTTAATTTGACAGTGTATTTATTGAAATTGGCATATAGTAGTATGATTTAGTAGTATGTTCCATTTTTAATTGACTTTTCGGTATGGGTCTTTTTTTACCCATTTATTTAACAGCTGGCTCAGTTAATTTGACAGTGTAATTACTGAAATTGACATATATCATTTACTATAATGTTTTCCATTTTTATTCCAGGCATCGTGCCTAAACTTACAAAATGCAATTTCTTGTCTATATAGCTTAGCTCATAAATTCAAGATTTTTACTCAAATTGTGTTATCTTTCCTCTCTCCAATCCAACAGTATAATTAACTGCATTTTAGTGTGATTCTATTCTTTGGTACATTGTTACGCTATATTTGATGCAGTATTGGGATGATAAAAGAATTATATCAAAATTATTTATTTATGTATTGTTTAACTATATTGATATTTGCTTTGTATGATTAGTTTACTATTGAATTAACCATTTTTAATATATCACTACTGTTAAACTGTCCCTTTCATGTGTGGTGGATTTGTAGTAATGTTCCTTACAAAAAGTTGAAAACATATCTATATATGAATGGGTGGTACCACCTCTGGAATCCAGTGAGCTTTCTATATGTAACAGAAGTTCTAAATTTGGCATTAGAAGAACCCTTTTGTGTAAAAACATTACGAAGGACATTAATCTACACGTACGTAACTTTGGTGATAGATGGCACTACTGATCAAGTTATCAAATACCAAATTTAAAACATTAAATGTAGCTGACGTTTAGTAAATTATTACTAGAATCTACTTTTGTCAATATTAATTAGTGGGTTCACATGAGCCACACATGACACATGGACTCTGTGATACAAATATTCTTCTTCCTTCGTATTTCGTTTTCTATTACAAATTGGTCGCATTCCCATTGCATAAACAACAAAATACTATGTTACAAAATTAAATGTCTGTTGCCAACTAGCCATCTTCATAGCAGATTGCAGTAGTATATTATTGCTAATTGTGGCAGTGTAATCTATCATATCCTTTCAGGTCATTTAGGTTAGTGACCAAATCTGAGAGAAAAAAGGCAAATGATAATAAGACAAAAATAAACAAGTAAATATAAAATTATTAATACTTAATAACTTCAATTTTATTATTTGCAGCATAAATATTGATAGGCTTCTCAAAATCTTTAGATACTCTAATATCTTAAGTGGATAGCTGTTATGTAGATATTTCAAGAGTGCCGTTAAGATTTATACTATAGATTCTTTAAAATATTTTTTCAGAACCATAGTATGTGCTGGAAAAAAAGAGAAAAAAAAGAAATAGACACAAAAGAGGAAAGGACAAACAAAAAAAAGTGAAGAAACAGAAGCCTCATGTCTTACAAAGAAAAGAAAATACTTTTCTTTGTCTTTCTACACAACAATGCAGCTAGTGGAAGAGCGGATTGGATCGTCATGCTTTTTCCATAAAATTAACATTGAGATTAAAGAAAAGGATTACGACATGGCAAACAACACACACAAACAACTTGAGGCATTACTTGTCCGGGTTGTCAAACGATTAGACAAATACCATAACTCGTTTTAGTCGTATAGTAGTAACTTATTTTGATATGAAGATGGAGTTCAAAGAAAAAAAACTTGCTGATATGAAACATGACTGAAGAGGCAAAGGACTGAACGTTCAGTAAGAAAATGACTGGAATGTGAACAAGAAAACACAAGATTTTGTGTTGACCTGCTGATATCTTCTTAAAAGTGACCAAGGACCGTTTAACCTCATTGGTAATTACTATCTAGAAAAGTTATAAGCTTTGTAAAATGTTCTTTATACATTTTGTATTATATGAATAGGCACATGATATGAGCCAATATAATAATTTCCAGTATATAATATGTACATTCAATCTGCATTACTCAGAAGCTATTTTCTTGGATGTTCTTCGTACAAGAGAGATCCCATTGGGGTCACCACCCCACTCCTCAAGTACAACTATAAGGTTCCCAGACGGCTTCAGCCACGAACGAGGCACATGGTACCTAAAATCAATAGAACCGCAAAAAATGAAGATTAGTTTTGGCCTAAAGAAAAAAAGATTAAGTAGTTTCTTCACTCACCATCTTTGAGAAGCTTCTCCACAGTTACTCAAACATTTTTTCTCTGTGAATGTTCCAACATAGCTGCAGCGGTCGCATTTCCCACGTGCTTTATAAGCAGGCCAATGACGTCCAATGTTCTGACCATTTATCCAAACTTGGCCTTTCCCCATTGTGTTCATGTCCAAAGCCAATGGTTCATTTCCTGCTGGTGTGTCAAAAGTAGACTGCAAAAAAAAGAGGTGGTAAGAATCTCTACTATTAATCTAGCTTTGTTGGTAAGCAAGATCTATTTGTTTCTCTTACCTTGTACCAGGTCAAGGGTTGTTTATTGGCCACCAATGATCCTTCTTTCCATTCCACAGTGGAACTCCCGGTTACAGTATGAATGCTCAGAGCTTCACCGTTGGTACCAATCTGCTTGTATCACACAAAGAAAAACAATGTTATGATTGTTGGTAAGATGCAGAAGCATCAAAGTCAAGTTGTTTGCTAGGACCTTGTAAGACCATTTCCACTTAGACATGTCCCATGTTCCAGAGTTAACTCCCTCCAGTGTGATTGGACCAAGAACCCCAGTATTCCTAGTCTCATAATGCAAGCCAACATTCTGTGAACAATAAAGGAAGGGATGATCATTTTTTATGGACAGATAGAGCAGAGAGGAACTACATAAGTTATCAAGAGAACTAACCGGGAGACCCACTGCTATACTCAACAGGGCAAGTTTGTTGACTCCTGCAGCTAACTTGATCTTTTGACTAAATGTTAGCTTTGGGTTCGCCAGTGATCCATAAGCAGTTCCTGAAACATAATTTTTCTTTAACAGAAGACAAAGACAAGCTATCATGAGGATGTCTTTGGCCTATCTGAATCTTACCTGCAAGCTGACCATTAACGAATACACTAAGAGCATGCCCAGCTGACTCAATAGTAAGAAGAGGGTCTTCACCAGTCTTCAAGAAGTTCTCATCAGCACCAATCGTAATGCTGAATATATCAGCAAGAAAAACCAGACATGAGTTCCTCTCTATAGAGTTAGTAAGATAGTCAAGAGTTTTCAAGTATTACTCACTCTGTTAGATACCAAAAATAGTCAGTCTTATCTTTGGTGATGCTTATCTGTTCCACAAGCCCATCTTTAGCAAATGTACCATTATAATTTGGAGAAGGAATCTCTTCGTTGTATGATCCCCATGATAATTGTGTGTTTGTTGGAACCATCTTCATGTGTATACTTCGTGCACGTACCTGTACCTTGTAACACAAGTCATTCGCAGTGAACTAAACAAGGTAACGTGATTGATAAGCTTTGAATGTTGATTTACCTTTGCAGTGTTGTAATACTCGGTTTTGCAGTTTGGTAGAATACTGACAGACCAAGGAGGTAGATCATATGTAGATCCCCCGAAGGAGACTCTTGCAGCAGAGCTAGTGTTGTAGTTTGACAGAAACGCAGCGCATGATGACTTGGATTTGAACATATGAGCCTGAAAAATAAAACAAAACCAAAGGTAAATAAACTTTGAAGCTTTGTTTCTCTTCTCTTCTCATGTGTATTGCATTCATTACTTCTTGTTTATCGCCGAGTGATGTGACTGTAGGATCAACAGAGACTAATGCTGGCTCACAGAGCTTTATGACCTTATGTAACTTCGTCAAGTGACTATACTTAGGTTCTCTCGGTAACCCTTTTGAACACATAACCCAAAAAAAGCGTTGGAAAATATTCGAGATCATTAATTAACATTGTGTGTGTTTTCAGGTGATGAGAGTTAAAATTACCATATTCATCAAGGGGAGCGTCGTAGTCGTAGCTAGTAGCCATGAACTCCCCGGCTGTTCTGTCGAAGTTAGTTCCTCCATGGTACTGTTTAACAACATCTCCTTAAACATTAGTTAATCAAATCTTTCTACTTTGGTTATCTCAAGAATAAAGAATAAGAAGTTACCATATAGTAATTAACGAAGGAGCCCCCGTTCTGTATGAAGCGAGCCACAGAGAAGGCAATGTCTTCGGCTGGTCTGTATGGTACCGCACCTCCAAACTCCGTGAACCTGTTTAAATTATTTTCATATTCACACATAAATTTTACTTTTTGTGAAAAAATATTTGGATTTTTAATTTTAGATATTTATGAAAAAAATGATATTTGGTCTAGACGTTGTTAGGTTGTGTGACTTACCAACCAGTCCAGTTCTCTGTCCACATCTTCGGCTTATTGTCCGCATTTGGTTTGAAATTCTCACAATAATATCCATTGCATGTGTTTATCTACTCAGCAAACACAGGAAACGAACTAGTGGTGAATAAATGTAACAATTTGAGAAAGATAGTAGTAACATAAAAAAATAATTAAAGGAAATATGATTGGAGTTATAGAATACAAACAGAAAAAGAAATTCAATAATTCAAACATATAAATAAACAAACATCTTCTTTTGCTAAAAAGAAAAGATATACCAATAATGGGAGGTATGTGTATTATTAAGAGGAAAAATAAGACAAGACAAGAAAATGTAGCTATATATTTTTTTTTTTCTAAACGAAACTTCAGCTTTGCTTACCAAATACAACTTTACAAAAAGGAAATGCTAAACAGACTTGTTATTTTGCTGAAATGATACACGAATGATTAGGTATAATGTAATATAAAAAGAAAATATTTAGGAGAACATGACAACATAATACATGAGTTATATTCTTTCTTTCTTACTTTTAAAAAAGTTATAAAAATTTCTTATATAAAAAGATAAACAAACAAATATGTAATAAGGGAAGGGAGGAAAATAGAGAAGAAAACATACAATGGAGTCAGGAGCATCATCTTGCTTGCACATAACCCATGGGACACCTGTGGAGAGTCCTTCTGCCATTTGAGCTGCCCATTTTGTGTATGCCTTTCCTGGTGCTCCTATCTCCCACTCTATTGGTCCATACTCATTCTCTATCTGCCCATTTTTTCATGTTTTACACACATACAATAAAATGTTTAAAAAAACACATACAATAATACTTTAAATTTTAACAATAAAGGATCATTTTTTTGGTTTATCTAATAACTATAGGAAACATACAAACCTGTGACAGAATGATGGGTCCTCCTTGAGTCTCAAACAATTTTTCTTCTTTCATCATCCCCACAATCTTCTCCGTGAATTTTTGCATTGCAGCCTTTTCATTATCACATCAATTGTTTATCTAGTTAATAGATTATCCAAAAGATGAAAAAATTTCTAACATGTAAGAGGAATATGAGAGAGTTTTAGACCTTGAAAGGTTCATTGTCGGTCCTAAATGCCATACCGGGAACATATTTGAGCCAGACAGGAAACCCTCTGAAACCAACGAAACATATTTCCTTAAATAAATATTTTGATAAGAAACACAGTTTTACAAATTTTGTTTACATTAAACTTAATTTTACCCAAAGTTCCATTCCGCACAAACGTAAGGACCAATTCTGAGGTGAACATACATACCAGCTTGTTGTACCAGCTTAACGAACTTAACCAGATCATATCTGTCCTCAAAATAATACTGAACCAACGAACAAATAATAAGCATGTTATGGTTTTGGTCTTTGAGTTAAAAAAATTAAATAATAATAATTTTGTTTCATTTTGTAAATTACTTGTCCAGGAGAAGGTTCATGCCCATTCCAGAAAACATATGTCTGTATCACATCCAAGCCTCCTTCTTTGGCCTTCTGTATAAGATCCGGCCACATCTGCATATAGAACAGAGCATTCACAAAAAAAAAAATTATCTTATTCAAAAAATATAATTTTCGTAATGAAATAGTAATCTATAAGCAAAAATATTATGTGCAGAAACACAGAATAAAAAACATAAGAACGAAGAGAAGAAAATAACATTTATTTCTACATAATCATACCTTTTTTTTTAAAAAAAGAACATAATCTTACATTTATCATAAGACTTTTTTTTTGTTAAACAAAAAATGCTGAAGAATACCTCAGGTGTGCTTCTTGGGTAGTGAATGGAGCCAGATAGAAGGATCCTTCTCTGACCATTGATGATCACGGCTTTATGATCGTAGGTGACCATTGCTTTAACTGAACAAATCAACGATGAACAACAAATAATACCCAGAAAAACCCAAGCCTTACTCCTAAAATTCAACCTCATCTCCTCTGTTATTTGCAAAACCAAACCTTTTGATAATTTTGGTCAGAGAAATTGGTAAAGAAGATTCCACTTTAAATTTTAGGTGTTGTGGTATTCGTGGGTTTTGGAGGAGGAACTCACGAGGTTCTTGAAGCTATATATATATATATATATATATGTTAAGGTTGACACACATTATGCCATCTTATTTTATTATATCATGTTTAGACACAATTGATTAGAATGTAATATTTAAAGACTTAAAATTTCACATTTAGTTGTTACATTTAATAAAATATAAATTTTCATTTAAAATATTGAACTATACTATTAAGCAGTGTCCATAAAAAAAATTTTGAGTTGATTATTGAGCTTTACTTTCCATTTCTCTTATATCATAAAATAAACTTTCGATTAACTACTTATATAATTTTCAAGCATTTAAATGTAACACTAATCCACGAGTCATATTCTAGTAGTTGTAAATCCCAAATATGATTTCCTTGCTGTATCATAGTGATTCATAGAACTTGTATGTGTAGATTATTAAATGCATATGTGTTTCTTTTTCTGACGTCAGAATTCATATGTTCTATTCTCCCAATACACCAATATTGTTGCTTGGGGCGGGTGACTTTGAAGTTGAATTCTTAGTAGCTTGTCAGTTACCAATTGCGTAGTTTACAATTTTTCATTTCTTTGCGATCTATTTTCTCCGAGTTATAAATTTCACTTTTCTATCTACCATTGAGCTTTGCCGCTTCTTTTTTGTTAAAATTTTTTTAGGTTTAAATGTAGTATTCAAATAACCAAACCCACTTGCGCCACCTTAAATATGAGTTCTTTCACATTCCATAAAATTGAAACTAAATAAGTTTCTTTCTAAATTGTATGTAAACCTTTTAACATACTAGTTTCATATTTATATATTTCAAATCTTGTTGACTTATAACATTAATCTCATAAGTTCTCGAGCATTTATTTTGTCGATCGTAGTGAAATCATTAAAATGTGATATATTGCAGTTGGTGTGGTCCGTGATCCAAAGTAAACAACATGTGGAATACTATAGTAAAAGTCGGTTGCACTAAAGTATATTTTATGATGCCAAGCTATATAATCTGACAAAATTATTTTCTTTATACATGTAAGTTATGTTAATGGTTAAGTTTTATGTTAAACAAGTTACTTCAACTATGGATGAATGTCCCTTGTACATTAAAGACCTTAGGCAAAGTTTATAAAATGGGACTGGTGACACTTTTTTATGAGAACATGAGGTACTTTTTGTTTCTGTAAGAAATTAAAACTTTACCGCATTCTTTCTCATAAAAATATGTACGTCGTCTAGTGAAAATGGGAATGCATTGATGGATAGTGAGAATATATATGGTCGTAGCTAAGTATGAATATTGTGACGAAAATGGCAAATACCTATTAACATTCTTAACTTGATGGACATAGACAACTATATCAATTATATTCAATAATTGATGTTATGCGATGAGGTTTAGTTGACATTTGTGGTTAGTTGAGAAAGTCAAGTAGCCGCATCCCATAACGTAACTTTGTTAACTAAAAAGCTTTACCTTCCACGGCAGACTAGCCATCCAGAGACTGCCACGTGGCTGTAAGTAACCAAATCCTACTAACAACACCCTATCCAGACTCCCAACATTCACCAACTAACCATTGTGACAGATATACCAATACTCTTTGTATATACAAACTTTCCCTTATCTTGTTTTATACAAACACCATAGATGTCATCTTTGTTTATACACACTTATTCTACTTTCCCTATCTTTTATTATAACATATATGATCTTTTTTTGGGTTCAAAACATATATAATCTCTAATCGCTAGAAAATGATTCTGCTGGAAAGCTGAAAAAATAGAAGTTTAATTTGCATTCTCCAAAAGTATCAAAATATTTGTTTATTCAACTTAGTAAAGTACATCTATATTTCTATTCTTTTGTTTGCCTTTTTGAGAAAAATTTCCACTCATTTACTTATGCGTAAATTGGAATTTATGTTCAAAAAAAAAAAAAAATCCATCCAAATTTGAAGTCCCTACGGGCTGATATTTCTTCTAAGGCCCGTTATAGTATCAATTCTTTGCTTTTAGTAATAAACCCATGTATAAGAGTGTCCATGTCCAGTAGCAAATAAAGTTGTCAAATTTGTTAACAAAGCTCATACATTATCAATTACTTTTTCTTTATTCATCGTTGTGGTAACACTAAGAAAAATGGCTTTGAAGTTTTAAATAGAAAACTAGATCAATTTAAAAAAAAATTAAAATACACCTTTTTGGTTTATAGTGTATATTGAGGGTTTACACTTTACAGTACTTTGTTATTGTCGTATAACATATGACATATTTTCTTAATTAAGAGTCTCATAAATCTACTTAAACCATACGGTAAATTTATTCAAAGTTTGTAACTATATGGTTAATATAATTGTGATGAAAATATGAAAACTTTATATTAAACCCAAATTCTTATATAAACATTTTGGTTTTGGTTCGTATTTGCTTCATATCTTATTTGTGATAATTAAATTCGTGTACTTATTGGAAAACGTATTCTCTCTTTACCATAACTTGTGGACTATTGTTGGGAGAGAACTGCTTCGAAAGACGACGTTCCTTCTTCACACAGTCGAAACTCATGATCCTTTGATGTATATACCTGAACACGACATACACACATTTCTCTTATACGTTAAAGATTACTCTGGACAATAGCGAAGAAAATCTTAGAAAATCCGGTTTAATTAATGAATGAAATATATGTGATAATGAAGGTAATTAGATGACAATACCGAAGAGAAAGAGAAGTGTCACAAGACAGATGATACGGTGGTGAAGATCAGAGAGAGAGGTAATGGTCCCTTTTGGGAAATCTTTAATATATAAGAAACCAAAAAAAAAAAGAGACAAGTCGTGAAAAGTAACAAAACGTTGGACATGACCCCAATTGTTCTGACATTCACATATCTATAGATATACGTACAACGTCATGTGTGTGTTGTTCTTCTCAGAGTGTCACTTGTTGCCTTGTTGGAGTTTGTGATCCCTATGCAGCATACGTATCCCATCTCTCTATCGTTTATTTTTCTCATGCCACTTCTGTTTTCTTCCTAAATACATATCTATCTGATTCTGACTTCATTTATTGTGATTCAGATTCTATTCTTCATGTAGTTTTCCCAGTTGCCCTTAGATGTGTTTCAATGGGCGCAACTAGAACTCATAGTAGTTGATAGACACCAGTTGAAATCAACGGCGATTTTAAACTAATTTATCAAGTTTTCAATGTTTTAAACCTGTTAATAACTTTCGGAACCTGGAAAGTAATATACAACACTGATAAAAGCAATTGAGTCACTTAAAAGAAAGCGCAATTTTCCTTTTAAAACCTAAATGTTTAATTTTGTACATTTACATACCCAAAGGTAAAATTCAAAAGTTTTTTCTCCACAAAAAAATTAAAGGTAGACATGCATGTGATAGGGCTAAGTAACAGCTGCTATAGTTGGATGTATGTGCATAGAGCAAGTTGTAGCTAAGGAACTTTGAAAGGTAAAAGACTCTCGCTTTTATAATTTCTTTTGTTTGTTTGTGATCCGGTTTTTCGAGTTTTTTAGATCTTTGTCCCTACTAAAATTCGAAATTATCATATTTCACAATAAATAAATAAAATTGCAAATTAAACTAACATGATCATCTATCAGGTTCTTCTTCGGAAATCTCAGTCATCCACATCCTCGTGGACATTTACAAGAATTCTTGAAGCTCATATATGCTAGCTTCAATTATGAGATTTGGAAATAGTATAATGCATGGATGTTTTGTATACTGCGAACCCTAGACGACGATCATTCAGTTTCATCCGCGGCATAAAGCAAAAACAAATAGTTAAATCTATATTAATAGTTAACTATATAATTTTTTAGAAATGTACTAGCTAGTAAACTCACGAAACTGAAAATACATTAAAAATGAGACAAACAATATATTCTATAAACAAATTTTGTGGAGGGGTCATGATTGACCTGTACAATTTAATCAGAAGGAATTGAATGGTTTTAGCGAATACTATGGTGGGGATGTTTTCTTCCTTTGCCATTCTAAACCTATCTCTTGTCTTCTCTGTCTCCCCCTTCTCTCCCTCTCTAAAAATGATTATTGATGAATCACATCCCCGTAAAAAGATCACGTGTTACATATATATACTATACTTTTTTTTAACATTGATATATATATACCATACTTTGCGCATGCGTAGCATATATTTAGCTTATTTCTAGATGGGATATATATTATATATTGTAAGGTAAATTTAGCACCAAACTTCTAATAAAAATGACAAATCACCTCATTGTAACTCTTTTGATGCTCCTCTTTCATTTTGTTTGATGTTTAAGGTTTTAGCACACTGATTAAGAAAACACACAATTTTATTCTTTATATACACCAAAACATCATTAATTACACCTTTGCAAAAAATGACCTGTTGTTAAAAATTAGTGACCAATCGCGACAGTGGATGGATTCACGATGGATGTGTCGTTACGTTGATTACAGATCTGAATTCAAAGTACGTGTAACTTTATCGTTTTAAGAAAGTTAAAACATACTTGTATCTAGGATTTTCATCCAGCTGTTATAAATTTGAAAGCATGCATGTTAGCTAGCTAATACGGTTAATTGATAGAAAGTGTCCGGATCTGTGTTTTCTTTGCTAGAAAATGTATTCCTTATTTTTTTTCAAATAACTATCATCTTAAATAAAACATTGTTCACAACTTAAACCTATTTTAAATAACAATTTTATCCATATCTTCTCAATTCTTCTAAATCCTATACTAGTGTATGTATATCTCTATATGTTTTTGTCTCGTACGTGGTCTCTTCCCTTTAAAAAGGGTCAACCACAGTATGGATTGGATCCTTCTTTGCTTGTACCTGATCTCTCCCAAACTCTCTCTTTCCATCTCTTTTGTTCACTGATCTCTTTCGATCATGGGTTCGAGTTTTCATTACACTATAGATCTCAATGAAGATCAAAACCACCAAGCTTTTTTCTCTCCTCCTAGATCCTCTCTTCATCATAACCACCATCAATACCATAATGATGATGATCATTTAGCTCCTTCTAATCTCTCTTCTCCATCATCTTCTTTAACTCCACCATCTCTTTCCCACCTCCCTTTCTTGATCAATTCTCACCAAGATCAAATACAAGTTGGGTACAACAACAACACTTTTCAAGGTTTTCTTGATCCCCATCTCTCCCAATCCCTCGAGGTATAAAATTGAAGTGAATAACAAGTATATACCAATATTATTGATGATAACCACATAGAAATTTTATAGTATTCATATATGAAAATTTAACTAACCAAATTATTTCCAATGGTTTTATGGAAATTTCAGATGAAGAAGTTTGTATCTAATGGTGGATCACCATCCAGCGATCAAGTGGTGCCAAAGAAGGAGACACGAATAAAATTGACGATAAGGAAGAAAGAGAATCATCATGATCATGAACATGTGAGATTGATGAAGATGAAGACGATGATCACCACCGCCGATCACAACGACAAACAACACGTTAATAACGACCAAGCCATGAACCAAAGAAATTTCGAAAGAGATCACCATGATCAACTAGTCTCGACAAATCAGTACAATAATATTGTCAACGAGACTGGTTATAATGGAAGCAACAGTTGCGTGGTTAGGACTTGTTCCGATTGTAACACGACCAAGACTCCTCTTTGGAGAAGTGGCCCGAGAGGTCCCAAGGTAACCAACCACACATAATTACATATACTAATTCAACAAATGCGTAAAGATTAATTTCATATTATATATCACGAATATAAGCCCTCTCAGAAATTTGATGTGTTTTTATAAGACTAATAAATCACTTAACAACAATTACCTAGTACGTTATATAAATTTTAGGTAGTAATTCTGACTAGGTTAACAAAATCCTTTAAATGAGACTTTGTAAAAGTTTTATCTCACAATATAATAGTTGTTAAATTAATTAACTCTCATTCTGGTTTTGTTATTACAGTCTCTATGTAACGCCTGTGGGATAAGGCAAAGGAAGGCGAGGCAGGCCGCTATGGCAGCTGCAGCCGCAACCACAAACTCTGAGTACTTGTTGTCACCACCTCTCCTGAAGAAGAAGATGCAAAGCAAGAACAAGAGATCAAATGAAGTTAACAATCTCTCTTCTCCTTTGGCTCCAAAGGTAAAGAAATGTAAGAGCATGAGTACCTCGGTGATGGAGAACGCAACATCCAAAGATATGGAGAACAAAGGCAAATCCAGTATGTCGAACAACTTTTATTATGATGATTTAGCGATGGTCTTGAGCAAAAGCTCAGCTTATCAGAAAGTTTTCCCTCAAGATGAGAAAGAGGCTGCCATTTTACTAATGGCTCTATCGTACGGAATGGTTCACGGGTGATCCTTGTTTTTATTAAACCTCCCTTTTTAAGAAATAAGGGAAATATTCTTATAAACTATACCATAATCCCTCATATGTTATGATTAAGTTTTGTTCTTTTCTCTTAAAAAAAAAAGTTTTGTTCTCTTAGTATCAGTCAGCTCAAACTTATGGGGCTTATTAGTTTCTAATAGTGAGAATATTTATGTATGGAGCTTGGTATATTCCGATAATGTGGCTGTTCTTGATTTTCACTTTTTTTCATTTGTTTTAAATTTGGGAATTATGATAAAAGTTACATTAATTTATCCAAATCTCTATATGTATCTGGTCAAGTTGTAAAACCATTTTCTTTGCTGTTTACAGTTAAAATATGAATCCATAAACTCAATTTTGATTTTTGAAAAATTTATTTATAAGAGAGGTCAAAAGCTGTTCTGTTTAAGACCATAATCCTTCAATATAGATGTTTTCAAGTTCACGTGTTTTGTGTAATTAATAACTATACCATCATCATTGTCCATATCAAGGCAGAACATTCAGCTTCTCCAATAGAATGCCGGCCTTTAAAGTTCCCAATGCTTCTTACTATCTTTAATGTATTAGAGATTCCTTGTTTCCTATGTGGTGTGAGTGTGACACATTGTAATTGCACTTGAACCAGCCTGTGTGTCTGGTCTCTTCCATTTTTGTTGTTGCGATCCTTTTCACAGTGTTTATTTCTAGGTTGTTATAAGTATTTTGAATTTCTTTATAAACTATTTTTTCAATTCTCTTGGGTACAAAAGTACGAAAATAGAAAACTGGAAGAAGTGTGAAACTCACCAGAACTCAAGGGGTTGATTTGAAATAAGTATCTTCAATGGGAAAATAAAATTAAAAATAAAAATAAAAAGCAAAACAGAAGTGAAAAAAGGCGAAGTCTTTCACTTTGCGCGATTCATGTCTCTTCCGACATCTTTTCGATCGCTTTCTTCCTCTACTCGGACTGTGATTACTCCACCAATCGGAATCACACCCTTTCTAAACTCATACAACAGATTCTACGGTCTATCATTCTCAACCTCGTCCTCTCTTACTTCGTCTTATTCAAATCTAGTTTTATCAATAAGGAGCAAGCAGTCTCTCTCTCAAAAGGTACTTCAATTTCGTAACTTTTTGTGATCGGTTTCAAGTTTATGTCCGACACTAGAGAACCCATGTTTGAGAATCTGCTAATTCTAATGCCAGTGGTCGATTAGGAATTAGGGTTTTCTAGTGCCATTGATTAAGGTTTACTATTGATGTGGTCTTGTTGGGTCCACTGGGAGAGATGTAACGATTACATTTAGTCGTGTGTCTAAGTTCACACTGTATCACTTCAATTGATTAAGTGTGTGGTGTTGTATTTGTTTTTAAGTGTTATTGTGTGTTGAAGCTAAGAGATGAAACATTGTTGTTCGTTGTTGGGGGATAGGTACAAGCTTTATCTGCTGAAACAGAACAGCCAAAATGGTGGGAGAAGAAAGCAGGGCCAAACATGATCGACATTACCTCAACCGAACAGTTTCTGAACGCTTTGAAAGATGCTGGAGATAGATTAGTCATCGTTGATTTTTACGGAACTTGGTGTGCTTCTTGCCGAGCTATGTTCCCAAAGGTAAAGTTGAATCACCTCTCGTTTCATCTTTGATGCAAAAAGGTAAAACCTTTTTTTTTAACTGTTTTCCAGCTCTGCAAAACAGCGGAAGAACACCCTGAAATCTTGTTCCTTAAAGTAAACTTTGACGAGAACAAGTCACTTTGCAAAAGCTTGAACGTCAAGGTGTTACCATACTTCCACTTATACCGTGGCTCTGATGGCCAAGTTGATTCCTTCTCCTGCTCTCTTGCCAAGGTTTGCTCCCTTATCGTCTTGTCTCCTTTATTCAAATGCCACTTTGTCTATCTTGCGTGTACTCTAAGTCTAATTAGCTTCTGCAAACATATTTTTTTGCAGTTCAAGAAACTCAGAGATGCTATAGAGAGACATAATGTAGGAATTAGCAGTGACCATGCTTCGGTTTCTGAGCAAGTTGAAGATTCAACTTCAAGCCTATAATCAACCAATGTCTGGATCTGATTGAAAAGTTTTATTTATTTGATTGTTTCTATGTATATATATGTTAACTGCCATTTGCATTTGTTGCATCATAACTTGTGTAGATAAAAAAAAGTCAAAAGTCTAGTAAATAAGAAACACTTTGTTTTACAAATTCACTGGTATCTGAAAGTGAGAACCATTATGTGAATCTCAAAAGTTTGAACTAAGGTATGAAAGGATTAAAAAAATTTATTGTACATTGACGAAATTGCATGAGTTGCATCTAATCTAAGAAACCTCTTTTACTTTTTACTCAAAGAAAAACTGACATGAAGGTGAGGCCCTAGGCTCACGAGCCAACTCCTTCAACATTTCAAATTTCTTTTTCAGAGTACAGTTTTTCGTCGAAAATCTTGCTTCCTTCAAATGTTTAGCGTTTGTTAGTATGTACATTGCAATTTGACTCTCTTCTTCATATAGTCCATTGTACTTTTCCCACTCAAATCTTTGTAGGCAGAGTAACAGACAAGGTGGAACATTATCCGGTTTGTAAAATTGTGGGCTATACATCCGCCCCGTGTTGCCTTTTCCGAACTCCTGTGATTAAATCAAAGAACACAAGTGTTTTAGACTCATTAAAGTGCAAAAGTTAACCTACAAAGTAAAGCAAAGTTTTAAGTAAGTTTCTTACATCTCTAGTGAGCTTGAGAACTTGTAGTTTAGGAGAATTCGAAAGCAAAACCATAAGTGGTTTCCACCACTCGGTTTTACTAGTACTTAGCTCCAAATATACAAGCTCATTAAAGACAATGCGATCAGTGTACCTAGCCTGCCAAACAATAAATATTTTAAAATGTATAACTGACCAGATCTTGGCAAAGTCTGGTGAAACATTAGCCTTGCGATTAAAAAAAAAATTGATGACTGTTCTTGTTATATATATATAACCCCTCAAATCTCATATCAGTTATCAAAAGTGAAAAAGTTTGAAATGGTGTGAACTCAAAATAATACATTAATTTACCTCCAAAGGTGATAAAGACAAGGAGAGACGTTTAACTGATGAGACAAGAGGTAGAAGAATCTTCTCGGGATTTATATAAGAAACATCAATAATCTTTGCCTCTCTTAGCTCCGGAGTATTCTCAATAGAAAAATTATAATCTCTCATTCCTCTAATGGAAAAGTAATTCAAAGAAGGAGCATTTATCACATACCCTCTTAGACCATCTCCATCACTAGAATCATATATTGTCAAACTCTTTAAAGATGGTACTTCAACAGTGAAGTTTACCACCTTATCCATATATCGTATAACATCCAGTTTTTCAAGATTAGGACAACTTGAGAAAAGCCTACGCACTGAATCATCGTCCTTGAAGTACACAAGATGAAGGTGTAGGATCTTTAGGGACTTGAAAGAAACATGAGAGTTAGGAACATCTACGTGAACACTGTACTTAAGTTTCAAGACCTCGAGTGTTTTACATGCGTAGATGTAACGTGGCAATCGGATATTTTCTTTTTCCGTGTAATAATCGAGTTCTAGCTTACGCAAACCATGTTCAACCGCGTACTTAATCCAAACGGGGATGTTAAGAGCGTCACGATCTGATCCAAGTATAAGTCGCATGCTCTCTAGAAGACACGTCTTACGTGATATAAAGAACTTATGAACAAACTCGTCCAACATTTTTTTATCGTTGGTGTAACTATAGTCAAGTCTAGGCACAAATTCCCAAAGAGATGCCCATCGCTTCGACAAAACACAAGTTCTTACGGCATCTACTGTCGGAAGCAAGGACAATATCAGAAGCAGCAAAGCATCAGGCAAGTCACTGATCTTATCTGTACGCTCTTCTGCCCGCCTTCGTTTCTTATTGGAGAGTCTACGTTTATAACTGCTTCGAAAACATTAATGTAAAATCGACGATGATATCATAAGAATCTGGTTAGAGATTGGGTGTAAGGAAATCAAGAACCATGTAGAGACTCGGAAAGAACTTACTTTGGATGCATGGCCGTCGTGAATTGAAGAAACCCTAGCTAGCTTTCTCTGGTTTGTTTTTATTTTTATTTTATTTTTTAGGGATTGAATGAGGAAAACTTATTTAGCGTAGATAAATAACATATAATACACAAAAGTTATTAAAAAAATTGACAAAAGTTAGATAACCTAATACCTCTATTTGATAGACAATCCATAGATTTTAATAATAAAGGAGGATGTTTATTTTGGGTCAAAAACCACACGTCATGTACAATTTTATGTTAGATCATTATATTTTATTTATTGTCATTAATTTATTGTAATTTCTCATTATAATTTTCTTAGTTTTTCATTAAATTTGTTATGATTTTCTAATATAATTTTCCTCATTATCTCAGAATATGGTTACAATCAATTACTCTCAAGATCTCAGTTCAAAATAGAGTCCAAATATTCAACGGTAGTCAATTAAGAGCCACGTCAAACGAAATCTTAACGCAAAAATCCAACACTTTACTAATATATACATATATATTAATTAAATTTAAAACTGTAGATATCAACAAACAAAAAATCATTTGAAAAACATTAAATATCTTAAATTTTTAAAAACATTTATAGATAAATATTAATAAAAAATTATGAGAGTCAAATGCTATAATAACTTCTCATCAATTATTCTTCTGCAGAGGCCGCGAGAATTTCAAAATTTGAAAAAGAAAAAAAAAAAAAGTTCTCTGCAAAAAAAAATTCTCCATCCAAATCCGATCAGTTACCGGCGACGCCGCTTCCTTGGCCAGTGTGTGGTCACAAAATGTATAAGAGAGACGATTACATCCGAAACAAACCCGACGCTGTCTTTTCCAAATGGCAGGTAACTCACTCCCCCCTCTCAGGGGGTTTCAAGAAGCTCGTTGAAATTTGATTTAAAGATCCCATTTTTAACGTTTCTTTGTTAGATTTCTTTGTAATTTCATTCATGTTTCTGTGTTTTTTTCTTCCAGGGTTTTGCTCGATCCATGCTTCTCCCTAAACCCTTTCCAGAAACTGCAGAGCTTCGGAGGAATGTAGCTGACTACTCCTTGATCTCTCGTGGTTTAGCTCCAAAGGTCACACCTTTATCTTCTTCATCACATTGAAACTTGTGTTATTGTTGGTTATCAGTTAATTAGGTGCCTTAGTCTCAAGCTAAGCTCTTTCTCTTACGTTATTAAGTTGCCAAAACATAATCTTTTTTTGATGTTAATCTTAATAATGAACACAGATTCTAGTAGGAGCTAAGGATAGGGAAGATTTGAGAGTGGGAAAAGATGTTGTAGGTAGATACAGAGGCCAAGAATCTATCCAAGGTCTAGGTGTAGCTGTTAAAATTCATGACGTTAACGCTTCTCTTGGTCAAACCGAAAACATTAGAACTCGGCTACGGTCTTATGGTAGATCTGTTCCCCAGTTTATGAGCCCAAGAGAACAGGTTGTGTCTCAAACGATTACTCAGAAGAAAAGTGGCAACAGAAGCAAAGAGGAGAAGCATGGTTTTGCAGAAGAGAGAGATGTCAACTGTGTTGAAGCTAAGGAGAATATTAATAATAATGTTCATGCATCGGTACTTAGACTCAGTAGGTCCAGACCTCAACCGGTTTTAGAGAGACATGACGACGTTGTTGATGGGTCTGATTCTGCTACTGTTTGTGGAGTCTTACAAGAAGATGGCACTACTTGCTCAACAGCTTCAGTCATAGGAAGAAAGAGATGCACAGAGCATAAAGGGCAGAGAATCTCATGCGTTCCTCCCGTTAAAAAAACACAGTGTGAAGTTCCTACTGCAAGAGAAGAATGTGAAGAGAACGAGGAGATATGTGGAGTGATTTTACCTGACATGGTACGTTGCAGAAGCAAACCTGTTTCAAGGAGAAAACGATGTGAGGATCACAAGGGAATGCGAGTCAATGCCTTCTTCTTTCTGCTCAACCGAACAGAACGTGATAAAATCCTCAAAGAGGAAAAGTCCAAACCGGAGACACGTACAAGCTCAATGAACCAAGAGGAACCAGGTCAGATTCTTTTATGTGAAGCTACAACGAAGAATGGCCTGCCTTGTACGAGAAGTGCTCCTAAAGGAAGCAGAATATGTTGGCAGCACAAAGATGAAACTCTGGACCACAAATCATCTGAAAATGTTCAGACATCAGCAACAGTATCTCAAGTAGTCTGCGGTGTAAAGCTGTACAATGGATCAGTATGCGAGAAACCTCCAGTAAAAGGGCGGAAGAGATGCGAAGAGCACAAGGGTATGAGAATCACATCTTGAATAAGGAAGCATTAGAGTAGTACCTCCTTTAGTTATCTACCAAGCCAATATGTTGTCTTACCTTATTATATTTTCTAACTCTACGCAGCTTTGGTTGTATGAGTTACATAACTAAGTACAAGTTAACTGAATCCATAAGCCTTTTCATTCTCCACCAATGATCCTGAGTTTGTTGTTTCAGCCAAAACATAGCAAACTCAATACACTGTCACTGATATCATTGATATCGGAATGTTACATAATGCAACAAAATCCCTAAAAGAACAAAAACTATAAGCAATTACATATTTACATATATGATTAATATTGTTTTCAGTTGGAATTTTAACACTCTTTATTTGGAGGAACATAACCTCTACTAAAAAAATTGGAATGTACACTTTGAACTAATATTCTGTGGTTTTAAACACCACAAAGAATCAGGCCATGGATGGACCTTTAGAATTAGCTTAGAGCGTTCCTTTTCCGTTTTGTTAAATCTTCTGCCTCTGTTTCCTCTCGTGAAGGGACTCTTAAGTGCAGCTTCATAACATCATATACTGTGAATCCAATTGCCACTGATGGTACAACCTAGAGAAACACACAAGAGAAAGAGTTTGTTATGTTAAACGTGCACTGATCCTGAAACAAAGACAGATCAGTGAAACTACTCTCAGACCTTAAGGTAATTGATGCTAAGCCCCGAGAAAAGTTGCTTCCAACCTTCTTCTTTAGCAATCTTGACAAGTGTTTGCATTGTCCCTCTTCTTACTGTTTCTTCCTTAGCGGCTGCGTATAGTCTCTCAACCTGCAAGGAGTTTCAGTTATAGTACTAACTCAGGATCACTTTATGGAAGATTCAAGATCACACCTGCATTTGTCTCCTGACAACATCTAGAGGGTACGTTAAGGTCTGACCAAGCAATCCAGCAACTGATCCACATACGAGTTTCAGAGAAATGTCTTTCTTATGTTCTGCAGGGACATGGCGTTTCATCTCCTCGTAGAAGTAAAACTTCAAACCAGCGTAAGGGAAGATCCCATACAGAGAAGGAGCTAAAACACACAAGCAACTATTCAGTGATTCTAGAGATTAGAGAAGATGTAGTGATTTCTAAGACATGGTTTAACATGTTACCTACACCACGATATAAGCCACGGAATCCAGATTCTCTATATGTCCTCGAGAAACAATCAGTGATTCCTCTGTACACGATTTGTTCCAAGGGAATAGTAACAGCTTTTGCTTGTGCTTTCGTTGAACCAACAACCTGCACTGCTGGATTCTCTATGAGCTTTAAGTCAAGACGTCAACAACACACAACAGCATCTGAAGCAGAGATTACCTGATAAGCGAGCTTTGTCCGGACAAGATCAAGAGGATAAGTGAAGAGAACAGCAGTACCACCAGCGAAAGATCCAGCAACAAGATCAAGCAATGGTCCACGAGTAGTGTCTGGGAAAGCAAAGATGATCCATCTCCTGTACTCCTCGTAAGCCATGTAATGAAGAGCTGCGTAAGGAACTATCCGAGCAACACTCGCACCATTTCCACTGTCAAAGAAACCCCAAAAAAGCAATGTTAAGAATCTTGAAGTGTATCTAAAACTTAAGACAACGTAGTATAACCTACCGATAGAAACCCATTAAACCTTCAGTTTTGCCAATCTTGTTGATGGATCCAACTAGTCCTATCCGTTTAAACTCGTCCCTTCTTGTCTGAGAAAGAACAGTTACAAAAGCCTTCAGATTTGATGACTCAGGTAAACCTAACTGAGCCAAGGGACGAGACGATTCAAGTTTGATGGGATCTTCCATACCTGGAAAAGAATCTTGATCCGTTCTAGTGGAGCAACGGCGGTTTTAGCTATACCGCCGGTGACGCCGCCGGCAATAAGCTCCTTAGCGAAAAGGGGCATTGAATCAATGATTCCGTTCTTCTCTTCGCCCTCCGCCATTGGAGAGAGAAAAGATAGATTCTGTTAAATGGATCTTTCGTCTTCTTCTTCTTCTTCTACTTCCCCTGAAAGAATCTTTGAACAGTTGAAGTTGAAGGAAGAAGAAGGAAAGAAAGAAGAAGAATTGTTCTTTCTCAATCTCACCTTCTCCGGCAAGTTAATGCAAATATTATTCTCTGTGAAATTAATTGGTGGTAATTTAATTATTATTAACTATTATTCGTTTCTACTTTTTTCATTTTTATTAGAGAAAAGTTGTACAATAATGTCTTCAAACAGTGGAACCTTATGAATATTTTTTAACATCGTACAACATGTGTTAAGTATGTCGATGTCGGGTTGTCCGAAAATGAAAAAAGGGGCTTTTTGAGAAAGGGACTATTAAAGCCCATTTATATAGCCCATTAACAAATAGACAAAATAAACTTCGCTTATTATAGATTCTTCTTTTAGAAAGACCCAAATTAGCAAATCCAAAGGGCTTTCTAGGTTTATTATGTTCCTCATGTCAGGAAATATCAAACCCACTCACCACATTGATCAAAAATCCCAAGTCATAGTAAGGTTCACGGGTAACGGCTCCATGAACGTAGTCCGTATCGGCTTTTCTAACCAGCTAACTAGCTTGGTTTTGAATTTTTTTTTATCATTGTTTCTGTTTTGTTTTTTCTTTTGGTTATGTTTAGATTATTGTGTTTGAGTCTTCAGTGAATATAAAGAAGATACATAAACCTTGTGTGTAACGAAATGCTCCAAGACACATGTTTATTAAAGTATCAAATTGGGTTACTGCAAATCTCTTGATATCTGAAGTTATCTGTCAATAAATCAGCAAAAGCAACTTGAACATTAATAACTAAGTTGCGCACTTGCACGCGTAGCAACAATTTGAATCTATCACATGCTTTATTTGCCTGCTATAACGGACTTTTAGACCTAATTGGGTTTTGGAGTTGCTCTCTTGATGGGTTGATATACCCAAGCCAACAAATCTCTTAAGAATTTATCCACGGACGTCATACACATTCGTGATGAAAATTAAGATATACATGTCGAATGGTCACATAAACGGATAAATCTGAGATGTTAGGTTTCTAACACAAGATACTTAGCACATTTCCAAGTGAACAAGCCGATTATTTGCTATTTATACTTTCAGAATGCATATATATTTGGTTACTCTTATCATTTGTAAAGGGTAATGTTAATAGATTTAACCATTTTAAAATGGTCATCTAAATGAGTAGATTATACATTTACATGTAAGTATAAGTGCGCATATGATTCGGACAGACTGTCGTGTTATCTCTTTTTACATTTGTTTATTTCAGTGTCTTTGTCTTTTGTATTTTATTATATTTTGTGCATGAGAGTCTGTGTCAAGTGGAAGCTATTTAGCTATGTTGGTTGATAATTCATTTCCTATATTTGCAAAAGTGAAACTTCATTATATACGTACATATCTTTAAGCCCATTCACGCATTATTCAATAATGATTGAAGATCATAAAAACGGTAGTAGTACCACTTAACTAGTACAGTACGCGATATTATTAGACAAACTTACAACTTGCATACTCCATGTGTCTTTTTAATTTTCGAGGCACTTTTGTGTTCTTGATCATATTTACAACTAATGTCACAATTATTAATTATACAGCCATTCATATTTTTAAAAATGCACCCATTTCTGCTGAAAAATTAATGATGTCCCCATATATACAAATGCATTCGTTCACAAGTTCCAAGACCGTATGAATATAAAATTTGTAGTCAATTGCTCCAGAGCTTGGGCTGATAATGCAAGTGTAAACCATCAAATTTATGTTGGAGCCCCAATAATTAAGAAGCATCTAATTAGATATGGAAATTAATTAAGGAAATCATCACTTGTGTTTATAGCACGTAATCACTTTATCAATATAATTTTTTTTACCGATATAAAACAAACCTAGAGACTTTCAATGTAAGTCGAACGTCATATGTATCATTTCTATTACAATCCAGTAATGTCAATACACTTGCTAAAGTGGAAGAATTTTCGTACAAATGCGCTTTCAGCCACTATAATGTAGATGTAAAAAGTTGTTTATAATACGGTGAACAATATCCTGTTTCATATACATTGTACAAAGCATTTTAATTTTTGTTCATGATATTTTTTCAAGGAAATGATATATATAGAACATACTACATGTAACATATATATAAATATATCAACTAACTACGTACATTAATCTTTTAGATGGTTTTTATTTTATTTTGTGAATCGTCATTTAAAATTACTATGAAAATATACTGAATCTATAATTAGTGACACAAAAAAACAAAAACAAAGGCTTTTGTGCTAAGTGACGATGATATAGATAATAATTCTAAGATATAGTGACACCAAAATATGGATATTAGTAAGATATAAAGGCATACAAAGAAGTTGCAATATTATCCATAATGTTTTGTATAGTGTATTCTTCCTGCTAATTTTATTTCAATGATTATTTATCAGAACACCTTTTGTCGCAGATTCGCAGGAGAGCGGTAAATTTTTCCAATAACACAAAAGGGTTATCAGTTAAGTCCATATATAGTTTCAGAAGATTAAACTATAAACTACTTTTATTAATTAACGGGAAGAGGTAAGGAACTAATATCAAGAATCTTATCTCATTGTCATGGCCATATAAGTATGAACTGGACCTTATCATTATGGCGTGATCAGCGTGTGAATGCACATAAGTTTGGCCGGATAAGCATATTTAAATTAATGAATCTGTATTTATTTAAAGAGATTGTTGAATTTTTCATCAACTGTTCATGAAATAAAAAAAATTACGAATTTACAATGATGTGGCTAAAATTTTCAACGAAGAAAATGCAAGTAATGACTTCACATGGATATGTAATAATAATAGTATAGATATCTAATAACTTCAAGTACTTACTCATGAGTAATTTTTTGTTCCTGCTTTACCATCCTAATAAATAAATAAAAAAGCACGTTTCCTATTATATGTTGGAAAATATAATTTCGGTAGGGAAATCTTTTTTTTTGAACTATTACATAAATATCAATTCGAATTTGTTAATTGAGTTATGGATTAAAGAAGGAAAATGTAAATAATTGTTTTTGTTGTATAACACTGGCAGTGGAGAACTTGTGTTGTATAGTACATCAACGTGTTCGTACAAACACGTTTGGATCTCTTGCATGTCATAACGCGTCTAAATATTATACTACTGTGTTTCTCTCTCTGAAATCAAGTAATTAGGAAGTTTTTAAATATAATTCTATTTTTGTGACTGAATTATTTAAATATAGCTCGCAACACTATAAAAGTAGCTTGATATATTTAGCAACTCGTTTACATTTTATATATTTCTTATGACGTGATATCACTAGTATATATATTCGCACAATATCTTCTGTTTTTGCTAAAAGATTGGGTCGGACGATATCTTCCGCATTGTTCAAAACAAAATTGAATTACAAAATTTCAACCTGTTCAAAAAAAATCATACAAATTAACTAATCAGTAAATTATTCCTTTTCCTTCAACAAGGAAAATCTTTCTAAAAAATGCATGAATATATGATTGTGATGCCCTGGAAATTGACTGAGTGATGTATCAAAGCTCCAAAATAATAATAATTAGACTCATGATTTAAGAATGATTGGCTCATCTGGTTAAAAAAGAATTTTAGACATTTAGTCGATTTGAGTTTGAGTAAATCTGACATGGTGATTGTGCTTGAATGGTAAGCAGATATGGATTGGGACGCTAACACATTTCAGTTTTTATTGTTCTGTTTTATAAAACTAAATCATAATTATTTTTGGTCATCTAACATGGATATGTGTTTATATTTTAAAATCCATTTGAATGTCCAGAGAAAAAAAAATATATCCATGGACTTTACCTTTCCTTAAAGATTAATCTAGACATTTCTAAAGATCTGAGATATTTTAAAATTAGAAAAAAAAAGAGTTCGAGTAAATATGCACAAGATATTATTGCACTACTAAATTTACGTTATGTTAATCCATTAAATAGTTGTTTCTAAATGCACTCTTGCACTATTTAGAAAACTATAAATTGAAAGTAAGATTCCTTGAATGAATTCAACATAGGATGGCAAGCCTCTTTGCATGAAATTTGGAAGGAGAGAAATCAAAGCATTTGCATTTAGTGTTCTCACCATTGAACAAAACAAATATAATAAAAATGAAGAAAAAGAATACAATAATGTTGTTATAAAAAGAACTTTTGAGAAGCCATTGAAACTCCTAATAACACTTGTAACTCTCAATAAATCTAACTTTTATTTTGAGATTGAACTTTAAAAAAAAAAAGGTATATTAGATTATAATACTTTTTTAGTTTAAGGCTTTTAGAAGTGTTAATTATCGTGGTCAATAATGCTCAAACAGATTTTATGATGGCTTAACTCCCCCTCATTGGTTAGTATTCCTGAAGGTGGTTCAGGCTGTCCAAATATAAACTGTAAACAAAAATGTAGACGTATTGTTTACATTTTTTTTTGGTCAAACTAATATCTATATTCTTACTATCTTTAATGATACATTTAAATACAAACATTTGGTTATTTCATAAATTGCAAAGATGGAGGATTCTCCCGACCTGAATCCACTAACTTAGAAACTCAAAAACAATTTCAAAAACTTCAAATTTGAAATTTAAGAGTACATCTAATAAAAAGAATGTCAAATCCTGTTTTAAAATTATATATTTTATACTATATCTTCCTTGTTAATAAAACTCAATAAAGTTAATAAAAGTCATAATATTTTTATATTACGAGAAAATATATAATAAAATATTATAATCAATAAAATATTATATTCTAATTCAAAATTACACAAAAACCCCTTAAAAGTAAAAAAATAAAAGCTAAATATTTAAATTAAGGATTAAATGATAACTATAAAATTGAAAATGTAAATGAAATTATATAAGATAATAAATTATAAAAATGCTAAAAATAGAAGTTGTCAATATTATTATAAAGACTAAAAGTTCAAAAATTTTATAAGATAAAAAAGTTATAAAGAGTAAAATGATGACAATAAAACTTAACGATATTATTTAAAATACAGATTATTTTTTTTGATTAACTTAAAATAAAATGAACTCCTAATATGAAGTTTTTTACAGCAGAACTGTAAATATGAAGTTTCATTGTTTAAAATTTAAAAGTTCTAAGTTTCTTTCAGAGAATTAAAATTTCAAATATAATGTTTTCAAGTTGATTTTAGAGATGCTTTTACAAGAAAAAAAAAGGCGCGTTAATGATATAAAGCTGGGATTATAAGCTATGGTGGAATCAGAAGATACGACTTACCAACTGAAGATGTTGAGTTAATCCATTTCTGACAAGTGACAAGAAGAATGAAACATATGTCCTGGTGGACTTTTCTCATTGGTCATCTGATACTGCGGAAGATACGGCTTCACATAATATCGTTTATTAAATTATACTTCCTGACAGCAAATCATTAGGTATTAGTATCATCATTCTTTTTATTTATAACATCCTTTTCAATTTAGCTGTTTTTTTTTATCTTTTCAATTTAGATGTTATTCTACAATTATCACATGTTCAAAAGTATCTCACCCCATATTTTGTCTTGAACTCATTTTATTTCATTTTACTGGTTAATATGATTATTGTGGATACCATTGAATGTAGTGTGGCAGAGCTATTCAGTAGGGATTAGGGAAGGGGGTCAGTTGAACCCTATGACTTGAAAAAACAGGAATTTCACTTGGTTTGGTAATTTAGACCACTTCTATCAAAAAGTTTAAGAAAGAGTTCTTAATATTAAAAATAAATGAAAAGAAAACTAAATTAAGAGAATGGACAAAATAGAGTTGTAAAAACACTCTTTTAAGAACCGACTGAGGACAAACTCAAACAAATGTTATTCCTCTATTGTTTCATTGGTTTCAGAAAATCTAAACATTAATAACATGATTATAATAGTAATATTTTATTTTTTTAAGAACCTTGGATGAATTCAAACTGATGGAGGTGCTCTTAATTATTTGTTGAAAATTTTGGTTTCAAATTTTCTAGTTGACCCTCATATCTCTGAATTCACATTTTTTTTCTTTGACCCACTTGGTAATATTACATAATTATTATTGTAAAAAAGCCTAAGAAGGGATGCTGGCTCTGCCACTGTGGACAACCCCTACAAAAACCTAGTAATGGACAAGTTATTCAACATATATATCCTGGCCATTTTATTACATGCGTGGAAATCTTTTCTAAGGCAGATTCCTCTCCAACCATGTGAAGTTGATTCATTATTAACCTAGATGAGTGCTTGTCAAAGGATATATTGGTTTTAACATAATTCTCCAGCTCATTTTAGCAAGAAAACCTCACTACAAATTTTAGATTTCTCGAATCCTTATTCGTTCATCTTTTGGTGCGTCTTCCCATAAGATTTAGCACATACTGCATTTTTCATTTGTATTCCACTAGAACGTAGTTAAGCATTAAGACAAACTGATTCTTTTACAGAATAATTGATGACGGCACATCTTTGTGATAACAAAAACATTAGATTTTTTTTTATGTTTAAAAATATTATAATGATCAACCATGGATTTAATTGTTGTGGAGGAACTATAATTAATCATGGCTTTAGATTCATAAGATGAGTCTTCATTCACTGCGACTAAAAAAAAGTTAAAATGCCTACTACAAATATGTCTGTTTAAGTACATCATAATTTGAGTAGTTTAGAGAATTTGAACATGTTACCAATGTAATCACTTTAGTGAACTCTACATATTAACGAGAAATAGATTACACTAACAGAAGGTCATAACTATAGAAGTAGATGATATACGTACTTAATAAATAACATAGATTATAGATCGCGGTATCGTTTGATGCATGTCTCGTATATTTACATGAAGATGCTCTCCTTATTAGCCGCACAAACAGTCGCCAAACTCCACTCGTCTTTCACGTTCTCTATTACAACTTGCATCTTTGTTTATTTTTATACTAAATTAATCGAGTTACTAGTATTTAAATTAGTGCATAGTTCAATGATTGGTCCGTAAGATATTATGAACTTCTGTTCGAAGATTTCATGTTAGAATTAGTAGTTGATTACAATTTATTATGCACTTATGGGAATCAAAATCAATTGGTGACTAAATTTGATTCTATGTTCCTATGAAATTACACACAATATATAAACAATCCATTGGCTTGTCACTTTTGTGGAAGACATAATCCAGCATGGTTTTAAGCGAATCTATGACATTAAACTAGAAGAAATCAGCCATATGTAATTAAATTCCCAAAATTTGCATATAAAATATGTGTTTTTGAACTTAGTAAAATATATTGTATCTGTAAATCTCGGTTCAATATTTGGGTCATTGCATTGGCATCCCCGTATGTACTCTGATCATAATCTATTAATTATAATCTATTAATTAGAAAATGATGTTACGGCGATCTTATAATCTCAGATTTAATATATGGTTGTGTATATTTTAAAATAATTGATTTGATTTACTATATTTCGTCTAGGTTTACATTAGACATGTGCACTAATCACGTCAGTAAAACAAATATTATATTTAAACATTTGATATATATTACAGAAAAATAAATTAAACTTTGTAACCCTTTTAGGAGAACTTATGAAAAGATTAAGATTCAATCTTACTATACATTAATTATTAATACTATCTAGAATTGTCTCACTGTACTTTTTTTTAATAAACCTAGGTTAATGTTATAACTTTCCTTTTTACTAATTAAATGGAATTTTGAAGAATTCCTAACTACTGTAATTACATACGTCTCTCTCAAGCAAGATTCGAAAAGATACTTTCGAACGTATCCTTCTTAATCTGAAATGCACAAATCGGCACAAGACTACCTACGTCTCTTCGTTCGTGACAAAAAAAGACGTATAGACTATCTACCTCTTTTTTGCTTATAACTTAATGTTTGTAAGAACATATAAATCGGCGCATTACCATTTTGTTTTGAGTTGGTCATGTATTGAGATTCAATCCACAGTTTGATTTCCGAATCTTAAGCTGGTGGGTTCGACCACATGCAAATTACATTTGCCAATTTGCCAATTAGTATTACGTAAATGCAAATATATGTAAGAGCACGTGTATATAACTGTGTATATGTCCGTATAATAGGTGGTTTTGTAAGTTTACTTTGTTTCCGTGATCTTCTATCTAAATTAATTAATGTTATGTCATTCAATTGCTATGCCGGTTAATTCCCTCTAGTCACCTGTTCTTAGTCCAAACAAACAAACAGACACAAAATCTTTACAGAAAATCTTAATCTCGTGGTGTGGGCAAAATTGCGACCATACAATTTGTTTATTTGTCTTTGTTTTAATGCATAATCAATATTTTCTTACATTAAAATACTATAATACAACGCATTAATATTAAGGTCAAATTTTACTTGGAAGTAATAATTTATTTTGATATATCTATGGAATACACTATTGTGCTTTGTATGTTTATGAATTTTTATAAGTCTAATTAGTTTTTAATATAATTTTGGATGTGAATTTTATGCAGTTTGAGACCTGAATATATTATCATATTTATGTGAAGAATTTATTTAAAATATTTTTGAACTAATAATCTTGAGAACTCATAAATACAAATATAATAACAATCCTTGTATATAGTGAACAGTTTTTGATAGTACATGATCAAAATTTTTGACGAATCTATACTTAATTGTTTTGTAGAAATAGTGAGTTAACAAGAAGAGCAAGTTTTTTAGTAGAAATGAATAAACATCTACTAAATAGCAACTAGCTCTATAAATAAAACTGTAACCTGCCATTTCTACACAGCCACACACTCTAACAAATCAGACTTTTACAAAAAAAAAAATATTATAACCAACCAACATATTTAAAATGGAACTAACAATACGATAAATATTAATACGTATTAAGTATATGAGTTTGAAAAACTCGTGCTGATTTTAGTCTTTGACTAATTGTCAACCAATAATACCAATGTAAGATTTTTATTCACTTAATTATTTGAGTATTTAGCATTGTCATATTCTAACTCCTTAATTGTGATATGTGGGGTCACGTAAGATCCTCCAAGAACTTATATTCTTGATGAAAATATTTTGGTCATAAAATGGAATCATAATCTTATGTTATGATTGTATGAACCTGTGTCACGTAGTTCGACTTTTAACCACTCTTGGATCTCCCAAATATCCGTCTCGATCTTTTTGCTTCACATATATTAAAACAAAAAAAATTTACGCCCTTACTTGTATATTTCTCTTCTTATTTTAGCTTCCACAATTTTATCATATCTTATCTATTTACCCCCAAAAAGATGTTTTAATTAAATCATGTTATATATATGCTAAATATATAAATAACCTAGTAGAGTGATATTATGAAGAAAACAAATCATTCACTATATTAAAATATACTCCCTCCGTTTCCAAAAATATATCTTCTCAACTATTTACACATATTAATATAATAAATATTTACAATCAAATTTATTATACACTTTTTAATTAATAACTATCAACCAATAACATTTAATCGCTTCGAGTATTCTCAATCAATATTTTTTTAAAATACAAAAATGCATTAAAATATACAGAATCTAGCTATGCAGAGCCGTGTCCGGTGAAAAAATTTTGAAACCTTCGCTTATGTCAAATAGTTTTAATGAAAAAATTCTAAGACATCCATTAAAAAATGTTCTTTGATCGATTTTCGACTTGATTATGAATATCAGTAAATCATTAGAAATATTTGATTTCTTTATTTTCTACAGTTATAACTTAGATGTTAATTATATTTATGACTAATTAACTATTATATCCCTTTTAATATTTTGTATTTGCCTTCATCTTCTTTTATCAGAAGAATTATTATTTTCATCTATTCTTATTAATTGTTTTATTTGTTTCTTAGTGCTTACTTTATAACTCTTATATAAAATTATGTATATATAATACTTTTGTAAGTTTCATTTTTGAATTTTTAAATTAAACAAAACATATAATAAAAGTGTCTCTTTTTCTTTCAAAAATATCTAAAATAGATTATTATTCCACAAAAACATTTTAATTATACAAAATAGTTTTTTTGGTTTAGGGCATCAAAAACGCTTGTCACGGTTTTGTATCTATGTAGAATAAGAAATAAATCTGAAAAAAATTATTTTGGGAACGTAGAGAATATAAAACGCAAAATTATTAAAATGGAGAGCATGAATGTTTAAACTCCCGAGTTTTAATTCTACCCAATACCGGAGTTTAAGCAAGTATAAGTAAACAATAACAATTACCAGAGGCATGACTCGTGTAAATTATAACTGTGTATTATACTTGTTGCATGTGTTGTTAGGTTCTTAAGTACGAGAATATATAAAAAACTGAGTTAATTAAACAAATACTCTGATTAGCCGTCCGTACCGCCATTAATTGAGAGCATTATTATCACCCATTAGGGAGCATACTTTGACCACTTGGTGAAAATTTTAAATATGTATGTTTATCCGACTACATATGCCCAAGGACTATATTAAAACTAACATGCATAAATTCATTATTGTCAACTTCATAGTTTATCCTTAATGAAGTCTGTTATCAGAAAGACTACACAAGTTCATTGCTTTCCTTTGTAAAGATAAAATCATTATTTTCATGAATACTCAAGAAATTGTGAAAGTGATAATGTACATCAACAAAACTAGTTACATGATTATGCTCTAACAAACAAAATCTAGCTACATGCATCACTCTCCAATCAATATATTATAATCAACCTGCCCCAGTCTTGTTAGCTAGAGAGATCTAATTGCGATTGTTAACTAAATAATTCAATAAACATTATTTAATAAAATTAGTTATAAATAATTTTTAAAGGTAGGTGGAGATAAACTAACTATGAGAAAGAGAATGACTATAAACGAGTGAACAAAAACTAAAGTAATCGTTTTAGGTTAATTTAAAATTTATCTATTCTTTTTTTTTTTTGAAAAACATCATTAAAAACATAAAAAAACATAATTTATCTATTCAAAACTTACAATATGAACCTTAAAAAAACATAAAACCTAACATGTTAGCTCAAAAACCCCAGTAATACTTGAGAAACATTCTATTCGATTTTCAAAGCATTAAATTCAAATCCCCTATATATTATTTGAGGATCTTTTAAATAGTTATAACCTCAATTTTGTAAAAATTAAAAAAAAACCCCATCCTATGTGGCATATCTCTTTGACTTCTAAATTCTATTTAAAACAATTCTAGAGCACCTTACATATACTATAGTTTAAATATATATTTACTACAAAGATGTTGGTCACATATCTTATTAATATTAAAAATTTATTATTTATTCTTTCCTTAAATAAAAGCTACAGAATTGCCTAATGTGATTAAAAGATATATGATAATTAATAATTTTAGTAATAAAGATTTGCTAACAATTTTTATACCCTCTACCATATTTGTTTAAATATTTGTTATTAAAATAATTTACACAATTACATTATTTATAGAAAAATAATTTATATTTTTGTACTTTGAATTTTTTAAAACGGGTATAAATTACTAAATTATTAAATATCTCAAATAAAATTTTTGTGATCAATGGTTTAAATTTTTATTATAATAATATACACATAATTATAATATATAATTGCCATGGATATGTTTATATTAATAGATAAAAATTGTTAAATATCTCACATAAGTAAGACATCTTATCTAATATGTTTATATTAATACATATATTTATATAATTTAAATTAAATTACATACCATATAAAATACATATTTATATTTTGATATTTTCATTGAAAAATATTGAGAATTTAATATTTTCAATATTTCATATAAGACATATCAAACTATGTATGCACAGAAATCGCTATATATATATATAAGACATATCAAACTAAATCTCCAATATATTATTTCCTTAAATGAAACTTACGGAATTACCTAATGTGATTAAGATATATATGACTATTAATGATTTTAAATAATAAAGATTTGTTAACAATTTGTATACTTTATATCATTTTTGTTTATTTTTTTATTATTAAAATAAATTACACAACTAGACTAAACATATAATAAAAATTTATGATTTTTTATATATGTTGTATTTTGAAATTTTGAAAACGAGTATAAATTACTACAACTTTTAAAAATCTCACATAAACTTTTGTGATCAAGGTCTTAATTTTTTTTCTATAATAAGTTACAATGATTATAAAATCATATGAATAAATAATTTTATTTTAATAGGTGTTTATGTTTATATATATATATAAATATCCTAATAAATATTTTTTAAACATAATTATAATTTAGAATTTAACTTAATTTTTGATAAAATTATTTTTATTTTAAAAATTAATTTTTAAAATATAATTTTCTGATAATGTTAGACAACTAAATAAATTCTATTAAATTAGTTTTGAAACTTTATATATTCTAAATGTGAATATTCTACCAACTTATTCTTAAGAAAGCATTATGGAACTTGACAATTCTCTACCAATTAAGCCATGTGACACTCTGTTTATTTTCCATCTCTCGAACACTGAAAAGTGAAAAGATATATGAATCGGACCCATCCCCTATATATTAATTGAGAAACATTTGAAAAATTGTAACCTCAATTTTGTAATAATTAAAAAAGAGCTCATGCTTACGTGTCACTCAATTAGGTAGTCAATTACTTTCAATTGAAAAATAATTAAGTAGGTCCACATTCTATTTTTATATGTCGCTAGATATATTTGTTAGTCAAACTATATGATATGATATTTATGATAGAAGCATTTATGATAGTCCTGATAGATATAATTACTATTTTATTTTCTTTCATTAAATAAAAGCTACGGAATTACCATAAATGACAAATATATATATATATATATGACAACTAATGTTTCTAATAATAAATATTTGATAACAATTTGTATCTCCTCCATCATTTTTCTATAATTTTATATTATTAAAATAAATCAAACAATCAAATTAGCTATAAAATTAAACTTTAGATTTTTTTCCGTATATGTTATATTTTGAAATTTAAAAAACCAATAATAAATGACTAAAACTATTAAAATTATTATGTTTAAAATTAATGATCAATAGTTTAACATTTTTATTATAAAAAGATACACATGAGTTTAAAACCATATGAGTAAAAAGTATCATTCAATAATAAATAAATAAAAAAAAAAAATATATATATATAGTTTAAACTATATACCATATAAGATTACATACTTATTTTAATTTCAAAAATTTCAATGAGTTTTCAAGAACATTTATAAATTATAAACGTATTAAATTTTTCACATTGAAAAATTTTGTTTTCAATGATTTAAGTATATTAGTTCTTCTTTTTAATTTTCTATTTTTTAAAGATTAAGACAATCGATAATATGGTTATTTTTGGTATATACCATACAAACCGAATGCATGTGATTTTATAAAAACCGTAAGATTTGGATATGGTTTGATTTATAATTGATTAAACTGAAACATGTAAATATGTATATCTATTTGTTACATGAGTTGAACTATAATTATGATTTGTAAATCACTTGAATCACTTGAAATATAATTAACTAACAATTTAATGCAACTGAGGCTTCTTATTTTCTTCGTTTTTTTATCTTTTTTTTTAATAAAAACTAAATTGAAGTAAAAATTATAAATTTGATGGACAACAATTAGTTGAAATTCTTTACAATTTTTTTTAATCTTTAAACAAACAGAATTGTGTTCAATCGAAGACATATTAATTTGATGAACACTAAATATGGAAGAATATAAAAACTTTTCTTTCATGCTTATGTTTTGTTTTTATTTTTGTTTTCAAAATTTTGAGATTTGATCATTTTATTAGATCATAAAAGCATTTTTTTTTTGTTTTTTATTCATTTAGTTAAATATATAATATTTTTTTTAATAAATGACTTTTTGACAATATGACTCTAAATATGATCATATTATTTATTTTTATAATATATAATATGATTTCAAACTAAATAATGATGTATTTTGGTATAAAATTGAATAAACCGAAAACCAATATATAAACCAAATCAAATTGAAGTAAATATGGATTTAGAATAGTAGTTATATTTTAATAACCAAAATACTGAAACCCGATATCCAGATTGAACATCCTTAATCTAGATGAAACCGAACTTTTGTTTCATTTTCTAAAATATAATAAAAATAATAACTTCATCCCGCGCAAGGCGCGGGTCTTATCCTAGTATATGTATATTCACAAATAAAGGAAAACCTTTAACAAACCATCCACTTTCTATTTTGTAACACTACAGTTTTTTTTTGATAAAAAAAAACTGTAATGTTACACTCACTGACGACTTTCAAGGTAACCAGCAAACGACCGAAACTTTATAAATTCTGATATAATTTAAACTCTGATCAAAATAGTAGATATTAATGAAGTCTACATGGATAGCCACCCACCCACTGCTCTTACATAATCGGAATTTCAACCACCGTATTTGTGTTATAGATCACATAACGTTTTGGTAGAATAAATCAAACATATTATGAAAATGAAAAAAAAAAGCATTGGCAAGAGGAGGAAGAAGACAGAAGCTAACAGTTGTCCGAAACCTATACTTGGCAAAAGGTGATATTTGATTTTGCTTACAACATCGCATCAGAACATTTAATTTAGTTGCTTCCCCCATTCATTTCATCTATGGAGTTTAATATACAATTCCCCAATAAATTTTGCTAGGTACTAATATTCAGCTCTCTGATATTTTACATGTGTACGAACACACAAAGTAAAACATATATATAACGTCTATGATTATATGGTCATCAAACTTCTTTTTAAAAGTCAAAGTACTATTGAATATCTAAATGAATTAGCTAGTGTCCCTTTTGGTTTAAATCGCTGCAGACGACTAATCCTAATATTTAAAACGGTTTCAAATACTATGCACATTCAAACACATGAGTTCATTCATTTATTAGGAATAATACTAATTTTACCGGACTAAATTCTAAACAACATTAAGATTTAAATTTTGATAAATTAACGTTTTATAGAATTGGCATATCCTTTAGAACCACCACGAACTTTCAGAATAACAACAAAATAAAAATAGCCAACGCTCTTATCTATTCATCCAATTGCAAGTCAATGACAACTTATTTTTCCACAATCGAATCTTCCTTTTTCTTTACACAAACTTCTTCTCTGTATAGTAAACTATATTAAAAAGAAAAAGAAATGAGGAAAATCAAGTTTGTCAAAGACTTCCCTCTCCGTCACGTCTGCTATATATACTCGTCCCTCATTCACACAAATGTTATAACTTCAACACACTTCTCTCTCTCTAGCTTGCTATCTCTTTCTCTCTCCCTCCGATTGTGTTCAGAGCTGTCACGTACCACGTGTCAGGTTCAAAGCACTAAGAAAAAAAAAAGGGTCTTCCGCTAATGATGGAGAGATCATCAAACAACAACAACAACAACGTCGTCGAGCTTTCTCGAGTAGCGGTTTCAGACACACATGGTGAAGATTCACCTTACTTCGCCGGCTGGAAAGCTTACGATGAAAATCCTTACGACGAATCACATAACCCTTCCGGTGTCATTCAAATGGGTCTTGCCGAGAATCAGGTAATTATATTATATACTTTTGTCAACTGTTTCTTTCATAAAATAACTACATATCTGGATAATGTATTAATGGTCTCTCTCTATCTTGACAATCTCTTGTACAGGTCTCGTTTGATCTTTTAGAAAGTTACTTAGAGAAGAAGAATCCAGAAGGTTCCATGTGGGGATCAAAAGGAGCACCTGGGTTCAGAGAAAACGCACTGTTTCAAGACTACCACGGTCTAAAATCTTTCAGACAAGCCATGGCTAGCTTCATGCAACAGATTCGTGGAGGCAAAGCTAGTTTCGATCCTGACCGTATTGTCCTCACCGCCGGAGCCACCGCCGCTAATGAACTCTTAACGTTCATCCTCGCTGATCCCAACGACGCTCTTCTCGTCCCCACGCCATATTATCCAGGGTACGTCACACTTTATATATTTATATTAAAATAATTAGTCACTCGTATAGAGATTTTCTATTAAATTCAAAAAATAGCTGCAACTAAACTGACACAAACTTAAAAATAAAAAATATTATCTACTATATATCTTGTATTTACCGGAACGTTTTATTTATTTGTTACAGATTCGATAGAGATTTGAGATGGAGAACCGGAGTGAGAATTGTACCGATTCATTGCGACAGCTCAAACCATTTCCAGATAACCCCAGAGGCGCTCGAGCAGGCTTACCAAACGGCTCGTGACTCTAACATAAGAGTCCGAGGAGTGCTCATAACCAACCCATCAAACCCATTAGGCGCGACAGTCCAAAAGAAGGTTCTAGAAAATCTCCTTGACTTCTGCGTGCGCAAGAACATTCACTTAGTCTCAGACGAGATCTACTCGGGTTCTGTCTTCCACGCGTCAGAGTTCACCAGCGTGGCCGAGATCGTAGAGAACATAGATGACGTGTCAGTTAAGGAACGTGTCCACATCGTTTACAGCCTCTCCAAGGATCTAGGTCTTCCCGGTTTCCGAGTGGGGACCATTTACTCGTACAACGATAATGTTGTGCGGACAGCGAGAAGGATGTCGAGTTTCACGCTTGTCTCGTCTCAGACACAACACATGTTGGCTTCCATGTTGTCGGATGAGGAGTTTACGGAGAAGTACATAAGGATAAACCGTGAAAGGCTTAGGAGACGGTACGAGACAATTGTGGAAGGGCTTAAGAAGGCAGGGATCGAGTGTTTGAAGGGTAACGCAGGGTTGTTCTGTTGGATGAATTTGGGTTTCTTGCTTCACACGAAAACGAAAGAAGGCGAGCTCGAGCTTTGGGATGTGATCTTGAAGGAACTGAAGCTGAATATATCGCCGGGATCTTCGTGCCATTGTTCGGAGTATGGATGGTTTAGGGTTTGTTTTGCTAATATGAGTGAGAAGACTTTGGATATTGCGTTGGAGAGAATACACGAGTTCATGGACCGCCGAAGGAAGTTCTGAACTGTAAAAAAAAAAACTCAAAAGTAAATTAAATCCGAATATATATTTTTGGTGGTTAACAGGGGGAAGGGGAGATTTATTTTTGGGAAAGAGAAGATAATTAACTGAAACCCATTGATAAAAGTGGGTTTCGGTTTGTTTCTCTTTTCTAGAATATATCATTGTTTGTTTTCTTGCTTTGAACGAAGCAAGTTAATTTCATGTTCATTAAGGTGATTTGTAATGTTTGCTGTTGTATGTGAAAATTGAACCATTCCCTTTTGTGTTACCTTATAAAATATTACATAAAAATATCTATTTCAACTCTAAATTAATGTATACTATATACATAACATGTTTTGCTCAACTGGTTAAAAGCAAACCGTTTGCGTCAAAGAAAGTTTTTCAAATATGAATATATATATTTTGTTAAGAGACGTAAGATAATATGTACCTCAAAAATCTCATAGGCAGTAGATGCAAATTTTATATTTTTCCAAAGGACAATGATATGTAATATCTGTTAACTTTTTATATATTCGAAGTTGGTATACAGCAAATGCAATGAGGATGTCAATGTTCACGTAATTTCTAAGGATGTTAGTGTTGTTATGTGGTTAGGTCCTTTTGACTTGGCCACTGTACAACTCTAACAAGTAAGCTGTTCCATTTTTTCTCTTAGTTCTATGTCACGAAAACATAGTTAGGTATAGATGACGATGTAGTGTATTTTTAATGCAGTATGCAAATCAAGTCTAATTATAAGTTTATGACTATATATGCCATCTTTAAAACTTGCGCACGCATTGAATTTTGTTTTTCTACTTAAGACGATTAAAATGATCGATCACTGGACCAACCATATCAGATTTAAAATACAAACAAATTACGCATAGCTGTGTTATTCTAGGTAATACAATTCTACTAGTCAAGAATACTAGCATATGGGTTATCACGAAAATTATCAAAAAAAAAAAAGAATACTAGCATATTTCCACGAATGCAGAATGTGGCCCTTGAATTGACTTTTTGTTACATATCACGTTTTAAAAGCTGTAAAAATTGGATCCACTAGTTATTATGATATATTTGAATTAATCGATCATTCCTAGCTAGAGTAGTGTCCAAGTTATTTCGTTTTCTTGGCCAAGCCGAGGTCGTAGACCACTTGGTGAATAAAAACAAATGAATTCAGAGCAAGGACAGTGGTCACTAATAGAGTAATAAAAACAATGCAAATAATAGTTAGAAACTAATAGAGTGATATATATTAACCAAGTTGTGCAGTGTATTGGTAATTATCATTATTTAGTTAGTTTGGAATTGGATTTCGACCCAAATAGTTTACATGGTATATCGAAACAGACGATCGGTTCACCCACTAGCATTATTTAAAAGGTATTCCAAACTCAGCTCAGACGGTATGGTAGACAGTCCACTCTGTAGCAATAAGTGTGTTCCTCCCGAAATCGATCAAATCTAATTTATTAAAAAATATATATTATGATATTTTGAACAAGCTCGTTTATACCATTTACATTTAAATTTACATTTAAAGACATGGAATGGTAGATGTAGTCTAGACTCTATAGGTTGCATGCAACGGCAACAGTCATTTCTTACATAATGCACATTTAACTAGATCAAAATCATGTATTTGTTTTGACTTGCTTAACTATGTATATATGGAAATAAGGCTTCCTACCAGTTACAGCTAATTAAGAAATAATGTTTGATTTGACTACTCCATTAATCCTTTTTTTTATTATTTGAGATGTATTTAAAAATAAACTTTATTCTCATGTATTATTAATAATTTTTTTTTTTAAATGTCAATGCCATAATGCATCTCACATCCTTTACTGAATAGCACTCTCTTACTTAGGTTAATTACATATTATGTAATTACAAATAAACCCACAAAATGATTATAGTATATGTCTCATTTTATATGCATGTTCAAGATATTATGGATAGTGTAATTTTGAAGATTTGATTAGTCTTCATACCTTATTTCATTCATTTAATTTAGATAAATAATTGATTAGCCTCCCTACCTTATTTCTTTCATTATAGATTAATATAGTATTTATAAATTCCAGTAAATTAGATTAGTGACATATATAGTACATATGTATTATTTTAGTCGAGTAAAAATGTTAGTGACATAGAAAAAAGTGTATATCAAACTTTATGTTATTTTTATAATCATGTTTTGTATTTTTAAAAATCACGTTATATATATAGACATATAAAGACATATATAGTATGTTTTGTATTTTATGATAAAATGTGTATATCAATCTATATGTTATAATTTTGTTCAATGAAATTAGTGACATATATAGTACGTCTCAATCTTTTTCTGACTAAACTTGATATGCAATTCAAAATGTTTGACCATGCATAAAGACGGTTATTATTTCCTATAATACATTTTAAATCATTATCTTGACAATATGATGATGGCCATCATCGCGATGGTAAATAAGAAGATATTAAGAAAGAGATTAAGCATTCAAAAGGATTTTATTCCAAAAAAAAAAATCAATGTAGTTGTTATGTTGATGTCTACTAAACACACACACTATTATAACTTTTTTTTACACACAGTCACACACACTCTGTTATTTAATTCACAAAATTTAAACACAGTCACATTGACACTCTATTATTTATTTCATTCTTTATTTTTTTCTGTGGTTTTGTATGTGAATGTATTTTATTACATAGATTTCAAAAATTTTATGGGTATAGATCATATTCTCAAAGTTGAGCTTCATTGGTAAAAACAAATAAAATTTAATTCGAAATAACATAGATTTTAATAGAATCTTAATATCAATAAAAACTAAACTTTTCCAATAATAATAGATTTTGAGTGGACTTTAAAAGTTCTCACCCCCATAATAATGAATTTTACTAAGATTTTAAAAATTCAAAACTAATAACAATGGAATCTCGAAATTTAATAATTCCTCTAGAATTATTACCCCAATAACCCTCCTATGTTAGTATTTTCTAATAAAAATAAGAAAATATTAAGAAAAAAAATAAGGAAAAATTAATAATTTTAAAAAAATATATAGATAAATTATAATAAAAACTTTAAATTTGTTAAGAAAAGCTTTTTTTATTCATTAACGGCAATCATTCATTACATAACGGCAATCATTCTAAACCAAATTGAAAAGAAGAAGAAGAAGAAGCATCGTTGGAGGGATAATGGTAGCGGCTGAGGCGGTGTAGTAGACGCATTCTCCGTAGCCGGGATTGGTCGTGACGATCATCCCGTCTCCACCGAAGAAGCAGGCTTCCTCTGTTCGACCGTAAGTCTGGAAATAAAGATTCATCACTACGCCGACTCTTCCAGGGAGATCGTACGACGCGAAGCAGCGATCGCTTGACTGAGGACATGCCATATGGGAGCATACATAGTTCAATACACTTTGAAGCTTCTCCGGTGAAACTCCCGGTTTGGGGAGACACCAACGAGGAGGTTCAAGCTCCTTAGCGGCAACTCTGATGAAAAGAAGAAGAAGAACAAGAAGAGGGGACTTCATCTTTTCCGGTAAGTTGTGTTTGTGAGTGATTGAGTGTTACGATTTAGTTGATTTTAATAGCAGAAATCAACTAACTGAAAGAAGAAATCCTCCCAGAAATGGGTAGGATCCTAATATTGGCAATAAGACCCAAGGAGATTTTAAAAAAAATAAGTATCTTATTCACTGTATCACTCTCCTAAATATCTGTGTATTTTTGGATTTGTTTGGTTTACTTGATGCTAGTCTCTCATGATTAGGGTTTTCGTTTTGTTGGGTTTGTCCTTAGATCCATAATAAAGCCTGTGAGCTCTTAAAGATATGTTTTTGATACTCTCTTTGTATTGCTTCCTAGGTTGTATTTTAGTGGAGAATCCAGACAGACCACATTAGGAATCCATTTGCAAGTGCAAGAGGAAGTGGAGGAGCAGAGGGCAGTACAAGTGCGAGCTCCAACTCTAGTTTTAGTAGCAGCGTGGCTGATACAGACCATTGCACCTATATTAGCTGAAGATGAGAGCTTAAGAAGAGAGGCAGTGCTTGGGAGGAGAGATTATATCCCTGTATGATAAGCTTCTTTTAATCATACTCAATAGCATTAGTGTATTTTGGTGAGCTGTTCATAGCTTAAGTTAATATCTATTTTGAATTTCGTATTTGGCAGCATACTCCTCGGATTAACAGGCAAATACCTGATATAAATGATGCAACATTAGACCATGAGCTACTCTCTGGGAGGTTCTTATTCTTCTTAAAATAGGTATGTTAGGAAGCATATCGTAAAATAGGTATTGTCTGAGAACCATAGTGCAACTCTGTTTCGTGTTCACATATTTAGAGTCAATGCCTTCAGGGACGGATGTTTAGTTTTATGTATAGTAAAGTGCCTTCAGGATTGAATCCTTGGTTGTATATTTAGTCAGTGCCTCCAGGAATGAATCGTTAATTGTATGTCTTTGCGTTGTTCATAGACTCTTGTTTCTATCTGCTGACTTGGTTTTCAGTCTGAATTTTTTTGTTGGCTTTAACACACTTGCGGCGCATGTCTTGAAGTTGGTATCAAAACACTAATCTCATTAGCTGTGAAATCCTCTGACAATTCAAGATCAGCCAAGGAAAATGTTGCAAACATATCAGCTTCTGTTAGCTTAATTTTATATATCCCTTTATGTTTTCACTTTCTAGGAATTGGCAGTACCATAACCACTTCACATCAGAACTCATTTATTTTTCTTGTTTGGAACGAACAATAGTAATCCACTTCACTATAATTGTGAACAGGATCGGTGGGGAATGACTAACTATCAGGTACAACCCAATCATGGTGGTAACAGCTAACCCTCTACCTTCATCCAAGTCTTTAACTCAGCCTTCATTAGACTACACATGCACTGTAAAACACACTTGCTTGTGCGTGTAGAAATAGATGCTCATCTCCAACAAAACAAAAGCATCTTGAAGGTAACAGTAGCTTGAACTAAACTTGCATTTTCAGCTTCCTCACTGCAACTCTCTCCTCACCTCCTTGTATATGCTGCTGCTTTTCTTTTCAGTGGAGGGTAGCTGCACTTACCAATAATGAAGCACTGATGGATGCATGGTAATGAAAAAAACGCTTAATGAAATATTACATTCCACGGTTGCTGCGCTTATGTATCCACTAATTTCTTCACCAACTTCTGCATCACATAGTTGCAACAATGAAGAGTGATCATCATATTGTTGATCTGTGGTACAAGTCACATGAACATCAGTTGAAATTATCATTTGCTTTTCTCTATCGTGTTCTTGTAACATGTTGAGTTGAATCAACAGACTTTTTTTTGTTAACATGGTTAAATCCGATCATGTCTTATGCATCAAATAATTGTTTGTGTGCCCATGGTTATGAACCAGTGAGTGAACTGTAACCCAACATAAAGCATAAAATGTGTGATGTTTGAACTTAAACCACCAGTCCTTGCCCTATGTTAGCTTCCATGAATTTTGTAACCAGATGAATATACCCCACAAACGATTCACAACATCAACATTCAACCAACTTGCAGAAATTTTATATAATGTCCTAATGAAAATTTTGAACGAAAATGTATAGTAAATTTAATTATTTTTAATACTTTTATTTCGCATAAGATGTGTGTTTCTACCTGATCTATCTATCTATATATTGAAAGAAACAAAATCATCCTTCATTTTAGGCCAGAATGGATTTTCAGTTCAACAAAGCCCAACTTTATTAATCAAAAAAAACTTAAGGATGCGATGTTTAAAATCCTACTCATTTTGTGCAAAACTATGGGCTATATTTTTCGTTGGTTTTTACAGTTTTTTAAATTTAAAGTCTGTCCCAAGTGCAAACGCTGCGCATCCATATATGGAGACCCAAATCAAAAAGCGAAAAATTGTGGCTCTTCCGCACTAAATCCAGTAACTCCGTTTAATCCAAAATGAGCAAATATATATGAGGAGTTATTGCGTCACCACTTTATTATAATTTTAGATTGAGTTTCCTTAATTTATATTCTCCTACTTAAATTTTGATAGACAAGAATTGGATCATTAACCAGTTAAGTGTATTAAACATTATCAAGCAATTTATCCATCAAGTGAATTTTCTATATTAGTTCGAGGTTCCGATTCTGAAACCATCCGATCATTGTAAATATGGTAACTAGATTTGAGACATTCATCATATATCATTAAGTGTATAAATCTATATGATAAAACGTGTAAGGATAAATAATATCATGTGTACAAATATGATTCTACATTTATTGTGTTTCCATCAACGTTTCTAAAAACGAATAGGGAAAAGAATAATGTCATCAATTATATATTAATTCTCCCATTTAATTTCTTTCTATCTCTATGCCTTTATATAATACGATCTAGGCGAGGGCTTTTTCATCATCCATCTTGCATACACTTAAAAAAACTGCTACAAAAAGTTACTGTTTTATCTTTCTGAAATTTTCATTTTTTGAGATGGCTACAATGAAGATGACTGTTGAGAAGGAAGCTAATCCCAACGTTGGGAAAAGAGCTTACGTCACTTTCCTTGCTGGTAACAAAGATTACTGGATGGGTGTGGTTGGCCTTGCCAAAGGACTTCGCAAAGTGAAGTCGGTTTATCCTCTTGTGGTGGCAATTCTCCCAGATGTGCCTGAGGAGCACCGTCAAATTCTGGTGGCTCAGGGATGCATCATCCGTGAGATTGAACCTGTCATTCCACCGGAAAACAAAGCTGGTTATTCCATGCCTTACTTTGTTCTCAACTACTCCAAACTTCGTATTTGGGAGGTAAGTATCTCACTTAATATTTTATAACCACACGTCTTGTCTCATTTTATATGGTTTACACATTTTTACTGTATAATAATAAATGCAGTTTGTGGAGTATGAAAAGGTGATATACCTAGATGGAGACATACAAGTATTTGGTAATATCGATCATCTTTTTGATTCTCCCCCCGGTTACTTGTATGCGGTTAAAGATTGCTTTTGTGAGATATCATGGTGCAAAACTCCACAATACCAGATCGGTTACTGCCAGCAGTCGCCTGAAAAGGTGACATGGCCGGTGGAAAGCCTTGGTTCTCCGCCACCTATATATTTCAATGCTGGTATGTTAATGTTTGAACCAAATCTTGACACTTATGAAGATCTTCTCCGTGTTGTTCAAGTCACCACACCAACTTACTTTGCGGAACAGGTTAGTGTATTGTATTTTTTTCATTATTTGATGAGTTTCTTTTATTTAATAATTCGAGTACTTTTTTTTGTAGGATTTCCTGAATATGTACTTTAGAGACACTTACAAGCCAATCCCTTCAACTTACAACCTTGTATTGGCTATGCTTTGGCGTCATCCTGAAAATGTTGAACTTGATCAAATCAGTGTCGTTCACTATTGTGCAAATGTAAGTATTATTGTGTTTAATTCATTAATTATTTTTCTTGACATAGATATATAGATCCATTTTATTAAATATTTATTTTTTCTAATCAAATTTATAGGGTTCGAAGCCTTGGAAATATGATGAAACCGAAGAACGCATGGACCGTGAAGACATAAAAATGTTGGTGAAAAAATGGTGGGAGATTTACGAAGATCCAAGTTTGGACTACAAGAACTATGTCGAGGCTGAGTCTAAGCTGAATCCGAATCCGATCACTGCAGCATTAGCTTCCAATGAAACTGGTGGTGATGACCTTACCAACCTTGCCCCATCTGCCGCATAAGGAAGTTGTTTTTGTTCAACCTTTTTTTTGGTTTTTTTGTTTTGCTTTTGTTTTAGTTCAAGGTTTAGCTATAATATATATAGCAACTTTGTTTGATGTGTTTTGATAATAGAGTGTTTGGTTTTGTGTTTGGTTTGACTATTGTGTCAATGCCGACCTTGACCACTCTTGCTTTTGTGTTCCTTTCGTTACTCTTCTTTTTATGAGTAATCGACAATAAATTGATTTGGTTTTACTTTTCTTCTATTCGTTCATTTTTTGTTAACTTTTCAGTGTGGTTATGCTTGATACCATTATAGTTGAATCAAACATGAGTTTTGGTTAAAGTTTTTTTAAAGATTGTCAATTAATTTCTAGAAGATTGATAGAAGTAAAATCGTCAAAATGAAACGAAGATTTATCCGCTCATAAATTCATTGTGGAACATATTTTTATGCCAAACATGAGGCATCTACAAGGAGCAACATTTTCTTAGGCCAAGTGAAAGACTTAAGTGTTAAACCGTCAAACCAAATTATTTTGCTCAATTACTACCTAAACATATATAGAGGACGTAATCATATTCTTCGACTCATTTGTGATATCTTTGGTGACTGAGCTCATGGACCGTTACCATGTGACAGTAAGAATCTTAAATTTAGGAGATAGTAATTTGTGCCGGAGTCTATGGTGATTAATTTTGGTAAAGACGCAAATTCTTAGAAGCAAGACAACATTGATATGTTTCTAGTGTTTACATGTCCTGAAACTAAAATGACATTATCGTGTCCAAATGGATAAAAAATGGGAGTGTAAGAACTCAACGACGCTAACAAAAGTTCATGAACGATAAAACTACTAGACGCAAAGGATGGAATGATAAAACTTAGCAAATGGATGATCAAAACGAATCACATGATAAAAGCAAAAAGTTATGCGACCAAAATACTCCCAAGTAAAAGTTTAGAATGAACTAGTATGTTGAATGTTACAAAAAAAATGTTGGATCAATCTTCCCCTGTTATCGGCCATTCTTGTTTTTAAAAGCTTTATTGATGAGCTAGCTGGTTATAGCCTGATTCATCTGATAATCTCATTCTTAATTAGGCGCAGAGTGGGGTACTTTTGGGCCACTATGATGTTACTAAAGAGAGGCCCAAAAAGGCCCGGCCCGTATAGAATATAATAAAGAGGTAACAAAACCCCTAAAGAAAAAACTCATAGAGAGGTTCTCTGCTGATCCAGCTGCATCGCTCTCGTTCTCCGTAAACGGTGTCACACCAGTAGAATATAATCTCCACCGCCGGCGACATCAGTAAGGACCTCTGAAACCGCCAGTACTTTTCCCTTTTTCCGATTCGAGGTTTCATCCCTTCTTGATCTGCGCTTTAGGGTTTATATTGGTAGACATTGACTTTAGGTCATTCTGATCTGGTCACGCTCCAAATGCTTTAATCTTTTGATAGTGTAATCAGGTTTTAATTTTAGTAACTTGGATACATTTTATATTATTTTCTATACAATGACTACTTCATCCATTAGCTTATCTTTTGATTTGTAAAATCCAAATTGTGTTTTTTGATGGGTTAGCGTACAGGCAGGTTTTGGAGAGATGGCGTCAAAGTTGGTACAATTGAAATCAAAGGCGTGTGAAGCGTCCAAGTTTGTGTCAAAGCACGGCACGACTTACTACAAACAGTTGTTGGAGAAGAACAAGCACTATATCCAGGAGCCTGCCACTGTTGAGAAATGCAATGACTTGTCTAAGCAGCTTCTCTACACTCGTCTTGCTAGGTTTGTCTCTTTTTTTCTTTTTCTCTTATCTGATCTTAGATAATAAAAAGTTAAAATCTGTTATTGTTGTGCTTGTAAAGGGTTTATTTTCTTTAGTTGGTTTGGTTTGGTAGGTATCTTGAATGATGCAATCATGCTTACAGTCTTAGTTCGGTTCTTTTAGGTTTAGGGATGGTTTATGAACTATACACGTTTCAATTAAGGTCTCTGATTTGCTGCATGATCTCACTAGATATCGGTGATTCTTGAGAGGTGTTGGTATAGATAATGTCTTTTCAGTGTTTCTAGATATGTTATTCAGGGAGTACTCTTTGTTCCTGTGGCTGACTTTTTGTGTTTTATTTGGATGGTAGCATTCCTGGACGTACTGAGTTGTTCTGGAAGGAAGTGAATCACGTGAAAGGCTTGTGGAAGAATCGTGCAGATTTGAAGGTTGAAGATGCTGGAATCGCCGCACTTTTTGGTCTCGAATGTTTCGCTTGGTACTGTGCTGGTGAGATCGTTGGAAGAGGCTTCACTTTCACCGGCTACTACCCTTGATTGATTCAAGAAACTCCCATGAACAAACCATGCCTTTTTTAAAACCATTGAACAGCTTTTTTAAAAAAAATCCATAAGACTAGCGGTTTATCATCGCGTTAGAGCCAAAATTTGATTTCTTTTTTTTTCTGTCTCTGGATATTTTAATACTACACACAAGTTTTGAAGCTGAGGAGGCATCATAACTCTTTAATAATATCGATAGACAACATGTTTGCTCTTTGTTTGTCAGTATTATCATCGTGTTATTTGAAATGGGTTTGGATTGTTTGGCAAGATGTCTCATTCCTGATAATACACTGATGCCACCAACCTTATCAGAGAAGAGTAAAGCGCCATTAAGCACGCGTTTCCTCTTTATAAAAAAGGAAGAAAATCCCAGTGGATCTATAGTCATCCTCTAATGGGATTCTAATGGGACTCTACTATTTTCATGCTCACAATACAGATAATAGAAACAAGATATGGTACAACGAAGTTTGGCACTTTTAAACTATGTTTGGACTGTTTGTTAAGATATCTAACTCATGATGTTGATATTATACTGATACGTCAACACTTACCAGCACAGAGATGAGTAAAAAGCCATTTGCCACGCCTTTCCTTTGTATATTCCTCTTTATAAAAGTACAAGAAAAATCTGATTGTGACGACTATTTGGTGTACTTTCACAATTTTCCTATAAAGTCATACCTGCATTGTAGTTGGAAAATCAGAAACTAAAACTTAAGCACTCTGGTACATTCCCTCTCTCTCTGTAAAGATTGTTTCTCTGCTTAATGTCTTTTAAATTATTAGCATGGTTACTTATCTATGTCACTGTTCCTTGGCCCAGGTAATTGAGTGTGTTTGGGGAAAAGAAACTTGCGATTACAATGGCTAAGGATGAAGCTAAGGCATCAGATTTTTCCAAAGGATTGCTCCAGAGTGGAGAGCTCTACAAAGTGTGTGCCCTCCCTCATACCGTTTTTAACTTTTCATTTTCTTCTGAACTTTCTTTGGAAAAAAATGGTTGCAGTATATACTGGAGACTAGTGTGTACCCACGTGAGTCAGAGGCTCTAAAGGAGCTTAGGAACGTTACTGATAGCCACCCTCAAGCTACGATGGCTACTGCACCAGACGCTGGCCAGTTAATGGAGATGTTGCTGAAACTTGTAAATGCAAGGAAGACGATCGAACTTGGAGTTTTCACTGGATATTCTCTTCTCCTCACTGCTCTTACATTACCAGAAGATGGCAAGGCATGTGCATATAAAAGACAAGTTTTCCACTTGTGTTTTGCTTTCTGCTGATGATTTAGTGCACAAAGATTTTGCAGGTTATAGGCATTGATGTGAACAGAAGCACATATGAGATAGGGTTGCCAGTAATCAAGAAGGCTGGTGTTGAGCACAAGATTGATTTCAGAGAGTCTGAAGCTCTTCCTGTCCTCGACGAGCTTTTAAACCATGTATATAGCTTCTATCTTCTTTGCTTTCGTGTAACTATCCCATTGGTTATTCAGTATCTTGAGAAGAGATGGTCATTGTTTGTGATGGCAGGAAGAGAACGAGGGTGGATTTGATTTCGGATATGTGGATGCAGACAAGGTGAGTTACTGGAAGTACCATGAGAGGCTTATGAGACTGATCAAGGTTGGTGGGATCATAGTGTATGACAACACTCTTTGGGGAGGATCAGTTGCTGAACCTGACTCGTCTATTCCCGAGTCGAGGAGAGAAGGGAAGAAGGCAATCCATGAGCTGAACAAGAAACTCTCAGCTGATAAGCGTGTGCAGATCTCGCAAGTTGCTCTTGGTGATGGGATCACTATTTGCAGGAGACTATGTTAATGATGCATCTATGCCAAACAAGTTGTTCGTTACTTAGAAGTTAGAAGACTAATGTATTCAAATAAGAACATTCAACTAGTTGTATGTTCCTCTCTTGTTAAGTTTAGCTATTTCTGCAAATTTCAATATTAAAGTTCTGAAGAAACCAAACCAGTCCTTACTAGAAGTCTTCATGGCCAAAAAGTTTACATTAAAAAAAGGGGCGTTCCGAGAATCGAACTCGGGACCTCTCGCACCCAAAGCGAGAATCATACCACTAGACCAAACGCCCTAGATGAAGAAAATTGTTTACTAGTTCATACTCATCATTCAATGTAAAACAATTAAGTTTAAGAACTCTTAATTGGGCCATAAAAGAGAGGCCCATTGGATCGAGTAGGGTTTAGCTCTTCTACCTATTGAGCGCCGCATATAAGCTACTTCTCCTCCGGCCTCACCGTCTCTGTCTCTCGGCATTCTTGGAGTAGCAAAGGTATTTTCTTCCTCTCACGTCCCTAACTTAGTTTGTTGATCTCCACTCTAAGTTCAGGCCAATAGATTCTTCCTTTTATACCTTCATTTGATTGCTAATCAAATAATGTAGTGAACAAACAGTGAGCTGATCATGCTATACAGAGAACGTTAACTGAGTTTTAATATATTTGAGTTTCGATAAATGCAGGAACAGAAAAAAAAATGTCGGAGAAGAAGGGAAGGAAAGAGGAGGTGGTGACCAGAGAGTACACTATCAACCTTCACCGACGCCTTCATAGCTGGTAAATTTTCCGACATAATTTATCGGTTTGTTCTGTCGGTTCAAAGTTTTAGCTGTTTGATGGTTTCAACAGTTCGTTAGAATTTTAGTTATATTTTATTCTCAAATACTAAGCTCTTTCCCAATGTTTTAACTCGAGTTTTGAGCTTTGGGGTTTGACTTTGAAAAGTTGGCATTGTTTGTGTGTGTAAAACAGTACCTTTAAGAAGAAGGCACCAAAGGCAATCAAGGAGATAAGGAAGTTTGCAGGGAAGGCAATGGGGACAAAGGATGTGAGAGTAGATGTGAAGCTGAACAAGCAGATTTGGAGCAGAGGTATCAGAGGTCCTCCTAGAAGGATCAGAGTCCGTGTTGCTCGTAAGAGAAATGATGATGAAGATGCCAAGGAAGAGTTCTTCTCTCTTGTTACTGTTGCTGAAATCCCTGCAGAAGGTCTCTCTGGCCTTGGCACTAAAGTCATCGATGAAGAGGATTGATTGAACAATCTTGTAACCTCTTATCTGATATAGTTTTATTTCTCAACTTTGGAATTTTACTTTCGAACCAAATGATGCAGCTATTGGAGAGAACATTTATATCTTCTTTGACACTTGATTCAATTTTCATGAAAAAAAAACGTAGAAAGGAACTACGGCTTGTGTATGACTAACAAGTGAACAACTCATCATTTGGGATAGCTGAACAAACCACAGGGGGGCCAATGGAAGCCAGATAGCATCCCACCGGAGCTTCGGAAGCCTAGAACACGAGAGAGAACAGATTCTTAGCACTGTTCTGCAGATAGCAAGAATAGAATAATCGATAGGAAATGTTTACTATTGTTGATCCAGCATAAACCACTAACACCAAGGATTAATGGTACCAAAAGTTGCATCATAATTTGAACCGGCCATCTCTGGATTGATATAAATTTCACTTGCACTAGCTTGAATCTAATAGTAGTTGGTTGATTATGAAAATGTAATATGGTATATGAAATGTATACTCTCTAGTGTACCTCAGTAGGGAGTAAAGCCAAAAAGATGTGGTCAATGCAGATCCAGGAACAGAAGAGTACCAGAAACACCGTCTGTGATCATTCTTCTTATCTAGTAGACCGACAATTGAGAAGCAGCAAGCCATGATAGCAATCCACTCTGATCCAAAAAAAAGTCCAGTGATAAAAGTATTATTGTGGTAAGTTTCAAAATCACATGCAAAAAAAAAATCAAAAACAAAAAACTGAAGATCACGCAGCAAAGTCTTATGGTCTGGTGCAGTACGGTTTCACTAGCAAAGAAGAAGTTTTACGTACCAAAGAAAAAAAATGCAAAATTACTCTACCCTCTCATTCTACACTATTCCACCAATAGACAGATGAAAAGTGATACTCAGAAACTACTGAGAGAGAGAGAGAGAGTAACCATACGCATTATATTAATATGCATCTAATATCTGTTTTATTTTCCATATTGGACCAAGAGAGATTACACAGTAAAGTTCCAAACAAGCTCAGGATTTTGATTATAAATAAACAATAACTTCCAAAGTAAGAACACAGAGATGTAAGACAAACCACTGAAATGACCATCCATGACTTAAGATCTTCCATGAAGTAGTGTAGATTTTAGGATCTATGATAATGTATGTATATGTATGACTAAAGTGAAACAAGTGCACCATATATACCAACTCCCATGGTGATATGAACTGCTGAGAAATGGAGTAGAAAACGAACGCTCCATAGCAACACAAAAGAACCGCGATGCTGCAAAAAAGTAAGACTATATAAACATTTCTGCAATCTGCACAACTGGATACTGTTTTTCGATGATGATCATTACCTTCCATTGACAAATTTGCTGAGCGTGAGCTCCTCTAGGCTCTAGCGATCGAACGTACTCTTCTTGCTCTGTATAACGAGAATGTGTTACGAACTTACTTGCCTTTGGAATTAATTATTTCTTAGGATGACAATAAGCAAAAAAAAAAAAACCTTGCGTCTATAGCCTATAGGCCGAGAATCGATGTCGTCCAAGTAGGAAGGACGAACTTATCATCTTCGTCGTCGCCACGAGCTCTCTGCCATCTTCTAGCTAACTTCTTCATAGGTTTTTACTTGAAGAGGTGTGGAAACGAACAAAACTCAGAGAAACAGATCGGAAATCTTCAACGTCTCATAGATATCCGTACTGTTCCAAAGATAATACTCACGAGCCAAAAGGCCTTTTTAGTTACGGCCTAGTTATAAGCCCATCGTATTTTGTGTTATACACCGATCCATATATTGGGCTAAAAGGGGCTAAGAAAAAATAAAATGTAGACATCACAAACCAATACTCCAAATATGAGAGAATGAGTCAAAATGACTAAAAATGATGATGTTTTCAAACTCTACACTATTAAACATAGGTTCTGTTTTATCTAAATAAGGAATTATACAGTATTCGTGTACTATTAAAAATGTCATTAGAATTGCACAGATATTATTAAAATCAGAGTACTAGCTTCCATAATTAAAACTATAAGGATAAATACTGAAATTTGCATAAGAAAATCACTTTTAAATTAAAAAGAATTTAAATTTCTTTGGCACGTGCGTGCGTGAAATGCAATCACCTAACACGTACTATATAATATAGTATTCTTCAGTTACCAACTTACCATTCAGTAAATAGTACATAGACCAAAATGATTCATGCTTCGACCATTTTGACCGGTGTATATGTCAGCATGAACTTACATTGGTCTAAATTATCGGCGCCACTGTTCCACATATATGCTACAAGCCTACAACGTTGTTGTTGTATGACGATAATTAATCCCCATCGCTTGAACATGCATGGTTTCTCTATTAGAAAAATAATAATGACATTATTATTCCTCTTTTAGTCAGTTTATAAAAGAGTCTAAGGGAAGAAGTGGATTTGGATTTATTCATTATGCATGCTTCGTCTAGACACATCATGTCCTCGTACTTAAATGCTTTTGCTCACACTTCATAAATCTATATCCAATTATTGTACTATATCCATATAAATATACAAACATTTGTTAATCAAAGCAACAGTAATTGTACCAATGTTATTGCAAATTGGATGATGGGCATGGGATACTTGATTCACGTGTAATTATTGCTAGGAACACGTAATAATGTAACTGCACCTGCAAATTAACACGTTTTTGTTCAATATTAGTATCTATTAATATTTAAGAGAGACCAACAACAACAAATATCAATTTATATTTCACGATTCGTATATATTTAATCTTTTTTGGCACAAATTCGTATAGATTTTATTTTAAAAAAACTAACACATACCAAAAAGCAAACGTACTTTTTAGTAGATTTATTGTGTTAAAAGAAGTAGAGGACTCTTCACTTTCTCAAAAAAAAAAAAAAAAAAAAGGACTCTTTTGATGACCTAATTTAGACCACAATGTCCAAGGGACCACCCCCTTTGCATGACTTTGCCTCGACCCTTTGATATAATATTACTTCAATTCAACCATTTAAATTTTCCGCAAGAATACAATGTTATTGCACGTACCTTTTGTACATGCGAACGATGCCTATTCACAAGATCGGTTTAGATTACTGTACCTTTGGATTTGAGTAGGGTCGATCTCGAGCACCATTGTACCAATCTTAGCACAAGACCGATCAGATTTTGGTGCGTTAAGCAGAAATATTAAAAAATGAAACCAAAACTGTACAACTAATCTTCTGGAGACTTACACACTGTGAAATGTTAGCAATTTTGTACAGGAACATAGTCGATTCCTAAACCAATAAGAGACTATTCTTAGTCTAGTGAAAACCACCAGACCACATGGTTAATTAATTATCTATTATAATTAAGATTTTAATCATTCTGACTTTTCATATATTTAATGTTAGCTTAATTCTACTGATATGTTTTCTACACGAATAAATTATTTATCATCTTCCTTATGCAATTACAATATCTACCACATGTGAACAGTAGCAGCTCCAAAGGGAAGCTATGAAAGCTTTGACTTCCGACTTTCATCTGTTTAGTAAATCATCGGCTATAAGTTTCCAATAATTTTTAAATAGTCTAGTAGTTAATGAAATAAAACAAGAGAGGTAGGTTTGTTGGGGTCGATTACCTGACCTTGCCTTTGTCCTAATACATATTTTGGAATGTAAAGGTGAATTATTTAAAGTCTCTGCATATTATGAGGGCTTGTTTCTTTTTAAATTGCTTACAGTCTAAAAATATAAAGGACTGGCACTGCATGTGAAAGTGTCACATAATCTATTAAATTTCACGTTAGGCTGGCTAGACTTCTATGTTTGCAGAGTAGACTTCTGTGTTTTTCACCAAAATAGAATAACAATTATAAAGATTATTTTTCAAGACAGAAAGACAGTCATGAAGGCGGGTGAATTTCACTGATAAAGATTGAGCTGGCAGTGTTAGTGTTGGCGAAGCTACATAAAAAAAAAGCTGTTTCATTAGAAACGTGTCTTTATTCCATAGTCTTTTTGATAAGACTACCCTTAAATGTATTTTTCATATTAATAATAGGATAATGCTCTCCAACTGCAAGCTATCGCCGCTTCATGTATTTAATTGTACATTAGTGATAGTAATATCATTTTTTGATATGTACATTACTGATATAAATATTCGGTCATTTTCTTGAAAATTGTTAAAAATGTACTGTAGGTTTTAGGCTTTGCAACAATTTAAGAAAACTAGTCGCGACAACATGAAATTTAAGAATATGTAAACCTGATGACGTAGAGTCTAGTCAGTTCGAATCCGAATGATATAATCACTTATATAGTTCATAAAGAAAACACCAACAAGTCTAGCGCTATCACAACAAAGATAGATTCATAATAGATGTCCACACTAATACATATTCATTTTATTTTATTACTACATGATAAAACAGAAACTAAGATCCGTTACTACATGACCTTCGAGCCATCCACGCATAACTTCCCAACCCACCACCAGACTTATCTGAATCTCGTTGTACTATCTCACCATTTCAGCTTCGACGGAAAATACTGCATGATAGAAAAAACAACTTGTTATGATAAATATCAGAACTTGGGTATAAAACATGTACGTAACATATACTAAAGATGAATGATATACTAGATGTATATTATATAGAATTATAGGTTCTGCATACTATTTTATATGTGTTATAAAGTACTATTTCTATAAAGAACGTTTTTTTACCTTGTTGATCAGGGAAATGTAGTACGGCTTTACTAGTTCAACGTCAACAAGAACTTTGCTTTTGCTGTATAGATCATATTTGCTGCAATGTGAAGTATAATAGTATTGGAAGGTATATTATCGGACACAGTAAAAATATTAACTAATGATAATTTCTTACTTGAATATCTGAAGCCACTTGAGACCCTCTCGGTCTTCGTCGTTCATCAGGTGGGTGTAGGCCCCCTCCTTGTGTAGGGCTGCATGTTATTTAATTTAAATGTGCGTAATAGTTAGTGATGAGAGAGTATCGTTATGAATTCCTGGACCATATTATAAAAACGATGTGCTAATATAATATTGAAGATTTAATTACTACATACGATAGAACGAGTGGTAGCGAACGATGAATAAGGCAGCCTTAGGCAAAGTCGTGCCATTCGCCTTGGCCACCTATTTGAAAAAAAAAAAATATAAATTTACTTAGATATGTATTTAAGGAAATACTAAGAAAATAAATCCAAAGGAGATAAACAATTATTTTGTATTTATTACCATGAACATGTAGTCATCATGTCCCCAAGACATAAATACATTTTCCAGTCCACAGCCTTCATCGTAGATTCCATGTTTTGTATTGTACTTTGAGTTTCTATGATCCGGGTTGTCCTTGAAATACTGCAATTAATTTTAAATTTTGTTAGCGAACGTTTTGAAGGTTCTGGTATCTTTAAAGAAGAGGCGACAAAATGTCACTTTCAGAGGATACTTAAAGAGCCTTTGTAGGCCATAAAGATTTCTAGACATTATTGTTCCTTTTATTGGCTATGTACATTTTACCAAAATCAGTTTAGCATTTTAAATGATATTATTTGTTTGTCCCATTGTACTTAGAAGTCGTATATGAGTTACTTTTACGGGTTTGAGAAAAAAAAGTTACTTTTACGGTTTTACCAAATAAATATATAAAATAACAATTAGTTTTAAGATTAATAGACTAGTTTGATCCAAAAATGTAATACTATAGAGCTTTTGTACCTTGTGGTGAACATTTGCGTCGTCGAAGGCGCAGCCAACGGGAAACGTATCGCCTATGAATTTTACAGAAGTACTTTGAAGTCATAACTATAAGTATGAGTAATAAAATAAGAATGTTAACCACAAAACAATACAAACCAACGACAGCCCATTGGGGAAGACCCCCAAATTCTGGTAGCAGGAGGACTTTTCCAAGATCTGAAAAAAAAAACAGTTTAACCAAAAATTTGTGATATTACACCAGGTTTGTCTAACAAACAGAAAGAATATAAGATTTAGTAATTATTTTAAAATAACTATCATTACGCTGTACATTGGTATAAATGGTTCACAATTACGTGTAAGTATGTAAATATAATTTAAAGCGTATAACTACCATGAATCAGTGCCGTTAGATGAAGCCAGTCCTCGTCTGGGTAATCCTTACGGATAGCCTCAGCAGATTGGAGAAGGTGTTGAATCTGTGGCTCGTCCAAATCAGGATCGCTGTCATCAACGACACTGTTGAGAAGTTCACAGCATTCCCACACGCTCATCTCCATCTTTTCCATTTTTTTGTACTCTTCCCTCATTTGTTTCACCTGTTAAATTTACAGTATCAGATTACTCAACTAAAATTTACCAGGCATTGAATATATTTAGCTCTTGAATATTAAATTAAATTATTTATAAACAAGATAGATAACTTTTCATACAAAATCAAATGTCTGGTGAATGTGTTGCATCTTGTAGAATTCCTCAACTCCTTTCTGTCTTTTACTTTCGGCATTTTCATAATCCCTAACCAAATATAACAAGATTTTTAATATATATATCAATTTAGACTTCTTATGAAAAAACTTTTTTTTTGTTGAGAGATACCATACCTGAAACCATATCCCAAGCAGTTGATTTCAACGGCATCAAATTCATCATTTGCCTCTCCCAGTTTCTTTTCATCGATTATTGCATCTACGACAATAATTATCATCAAGTTTTGTAATCAAATTCCTTATCATTTGCTCGTTAGTTTATTAAAACAAAAAAAAACTGGTAACCTTCAGTCAAAATAAAGTTTGCTAAAGTGTAATGAAAGAAAATGTTTCTTACCAAGAATCTTCGACTCCCTAGAGATTGACATGATGATGATGATGATAATTTATAATGATGATGATGGTGATGATGAAATGAAATGACGATGTCTTCCAGTTTCACTCTTCACTTATATAGGCAAACCTACTCTGTTTTTTAGTTGAACATTGATTTTTCTTTATTCTTTAATCGTTTGATTCTTGTTTTAGTGAGGTTTCTCTTCATTTTGTTTATCTAAATGCTTAGTGTAGAGATATTGCCCGATTGGGCTAAAGAAACGGACTTGCTTAAAACAATATGGTCTGGGCTTCTAAATAGCCCGTGACTAAAAAAAGGCTTTAGCTGAAAAAAAACTTTCAATGAAACGAGAGCGTTTTGACTCAAATTCCTAAAACTATATTAAATTCATAAATTTTTTTTTATAATAGATATTATTTTCACTTCATTCGAATACAAATTTTGTTTAAATTTTTTTCCATTATAACCAACTATATTATATTCTAAACATTTTTTCTTAGACCATATACAATGGTTTCAACATCAATATTATTTTCAACACTCATTTTCTTTTTTTTTTTAACATTCTACATTATCTTTTATACAATTCAGTGGATCCTAATACTAATTCCTTTAACATCCATTTTTTTCTTTCTAATTTTCTATTTTAACTACCAAAATTCAAACAAATTATGTAGTTTTAGTTTTTAATAACTATAATAAAATTATTAATATGTAATTATTATATTGTAAAAAATAAATATATGAATTAAAATAGAGAATATGGTGTTAAATTTTTAAAACAAATCAGGTTAAAATGAATTGGATAACGCACAAATACAAACTCGTGTTTTGTTAAACCGTAGGATGCTACAAGAACATATTCTCTCAAAGTACTCCCTCCGTTCTTTAAGATTTATGTTTTTATTTATTCATACAGATTAATAAAACATATTAATTTTAAATATTAAATACATTCTTTTTGTGATTCTATATTTTTTTATAATTCAAAACCAGTAAGAATACAGTAAATACAATTAATTTTCCTAAAATTCACAATTAATTAATACATCGAAAATTTGAAAATGTATATTTTTGAAACAATTTTTTTTTTAAAAAATATGTATCTTTAAGGAATAGAGACAGTGTTTGTTTAAAGTATTCCTGCATGTCAAAAATACAATGAATTTATTATTTGTTATTTACTAGTACTATAAAGTTTAATAACTATCAAGAAATGATATTTAATTAGTTCAAATATTCTCAATTAATATTTTTTAAAGTGTACGAAAGTGTTGTAAAATAGAAAAAAATAACTATCAAGAAATGATATTTAATTTCCTAAAATCTGTATCTTTAGGGGTTTTGTTACCTCTTTATTACATATACTATACGGGCCTTTTTGGGCCTCTGTTTAGTAACATCGTAACGGCTCAAAAGAGCCCCACTCTATATAGTCCTCTCCACCGAAATAAGCTGAGATTATCAGATGAATCAGGCTATAACCAGCTCATCAATAAAGCTTTTAAAAAGAAGAATGGCCGATAACAGGGGAAGATTGATTCAACATTTTTTTTTGGTAACAGTCAACATACTCGTTCATTCTTAACTTTTACTTGGGAGTATTTTGGTCGCATAACTTTCTGCTTTTATCAAAACAAACAAGTGTACTAACCTCTTGATCTCTGCCAATCTTGCCATCATGTGATTCGTTTTGATCATCCATTTGCTAAGTTTTATCATTCCATCCTTTGCGTCTAATAGTTTTATCATTCATGAACTTTTGTTAGTGTCGTTGAGTTCTTACACTCCCATTTTTTATCCATTTGGACACGATAAATATCATAGTTTCAGGACATGTACAACTATGTAAATAAAACACTAGAAACATATCAATGTTGTCTTGCTTCTAAGAATTTGTGTCTTTACCAAAATTAATCACCAGACTCCGGCACAAATTACTATCTCCTAAATTTGAGATTCTTATCACATGGTAACGGTCCATGAGCTTCCAGTCACCAAAGAGATCACAAAGTGACACTGATGAGTCGAAGAATATGATTACGTCCTATATATGTTTAGGTAGTAATTGAACAAAATAATTAGGTTTGACGGTTTAACATTTAAGTCTTTCACTTGGCCTAACAAAATGTTGCTCCTTGTAAATGCCTCATGTTTGGCATAAAAAAATGTTCCACACTGATTTTATGAGCGGATAAATCTTCGTTCCATTTTGACAATCTTTCAAAAAAGTTTAACCAAAACTCATGTTTTATTCAACTATAATGGTATCAAGCATAACCACACTGAAAAGTTAACAAAAATGAACGAATAGAGAAAAGTAAAGCCAAATCATTTTATTGTCGATTACTCATAAAAAGAAGAGTAACGAAAGGAACACAAAAGCAAGAGTGATCAAGGTCGGCATTGACACAATAGTCAAACCAAACACAAAATCAAACACTCTAGAATCAAAACAAATCAAACAAAGTTGCTATATATATTATAGCTAAACCTTGAACTAAAACAAAAGCAAAACAAAAAAAAACCAAAAAAAGGTTGCGCAAAAACAACTTTCTTATGCAGCAGATGGGGCAAGGTTGGTAAGGTCATCACCACCAGTTTCATTGGAAGCTAATGCTGCAGCGATCGGATTCGGATTCAGCTTAGACTCAGCCTCGACATAGTTCTTGTAGTCCAAACTCGGATCTTCGTAAATCTCCCACCATTTTTTCACCAACATTTTTATGTCTTCACGGTCCATGCGTTCTTCGGTTTCATCATATTTCCAAGGCTTTGAACCCTATAAATTTGAATAGGAAAATAAATATCTAGTAAAATGAATCTCTATATCTATGTCAAGAAAAATAATTAATGAATTAAACACAACAATACTTACATTTGCACAATAGTGAACGACACTAATTTGATCAAGTTCAACATTTTCAGGATGACGCCAAAGCATAGCCAACACCAAATTGTAAGTGGAAGGGATTGGCTTGTAAGTGTCTCTAAAGTACACATTCAGGAAATCCTACAAAAAATAAACAATAATATTTAAATTATTAAATAAAAGAAACTCAGATCAAATAATGAAAAAATACAATACACTAACCTGTTCCGCAAAGTAAGTTGGAGTAGTAACTTGAACAACACGGAGAAGATCTTCGTAAGTGACGAGATTCGGTTCAAACATTAACATACCAGCGTTGAAATATATCGGAGGTGGAGAACCAAGGCTTTCCACAGGCCATGTCACTTTTTCAGGTGACTGCTGGCAGTAGCCGATCTGGTATTGGCGAGTTTTGCACCATGATATCTCGCAGAAACAATCTTTAACCGCATACAAGTAACCGGGGGGAGAATCAAAAAGATGATCGATATTACCAAATACTTGTATGTCTCCATCTAGGTATATCACCTTCTCATACTCCACAAACTGCATTTATTATACCGTAAAAATGAGTTAACCATATAAAATGAGACAAGACGTGTGGTTATATGATCCCAATACTAAGTAAGATTTTACCTCCCAAATACGAAGTTTGGAGTAGTTGAGAACAAAGTAAGGCATGGAATAACCAGCTTTGTTTTCCGGTGGAATGACAGGTTCAATCTCACGGATGATGCATCCCTGAGCCACCAGAATTTGACGGTGTTCCTCAGGCACATCTGGGAGAGTTGCCACCACAAGAGGATAGACCGACTTCACTTTGCGAAGTCCTTTGGCAAGGCCAACCACACCCATCCAGTAATCTTTGTTACCAGCGAGGAAAGTGACGTAAGCTCTTTTCCCACCGTTGGGATTAGCTTCCTTCTCAACAGTCATCTTCATTGTAGCCATCTCAAAAAAATAAAAGTTCAGAAAGATCAAACAGTAACTTTTTGTAGCAGTTTTTTTAAATGTATGCAAGATGGGTGATGAAAAAGCCCTCGCCTAGATCGTATTATATATAAAGGCAGAGAGATACTTTAGAAAGTAAATGAGAGAATTAATTATAGAAGATCGCATTATTGGTTTCCTTATTTAGTGTTTTCGTTTTTTTAGAAACGTTGATGAAAAACAATAAATGTTGAATCATGTATTTATAAACATGATATTCTTTATGTATATCATATTTATACACACGAATCTATTACTGATCATTGAATGATATATGATGATATGTCTCAAATCTAATTACCAAATTTACAAAGATCGGATGGTGTCACAATCGGAAACCTCGAACTAATATAGAAAATCCACTTAATGGATAAATTGCTTGATGATGTTTTTTACACTTAATTGTTTAAGTATCGAATTCTTGTCTAGCAAGATTAAATCGGAGAATATAAATCAAGAAAACTCAATCTAAAATTAGAATAAATGTGGAGACGCAATAACTCCTTAGATTAAATGGCTAGATTTAATGTGGACGAACCACAAATTTTCCCTTTTTGATTTGGGTCTCCATTTTTTCATATAACAAAGAAAGATCATGAGGATTATGAGTGATGAATTCTAAATATATAAAGTATGGTGAGATGCACCATGAGTGATGAATTTCCAATAACTCATGTGGATGTCATCCTATGCACAACTTGATCTGGACATATATAATGTTTGAGAGCTATATAAATTATCTTTTTATATACTTAACAGATTTGTTGGAAATGATGTCTTGTACATTGAAAATATGGAGTTTTGCAAAACCGATGGATGTTACTAAAAAAAACTAATATATATATTTTTTGCTTTCAATGTATGTGCAAAAGTTGATCAAAAATGTATGTGCAAAACATTAAAGAATCGGAGTCTCATTCGTATTGTTACAACGTAAGGAGCAAAATAATAGCATATAATTGCGATTTACCCCCATAACTAATACATGTTTTTTTCGCAAAAAAAAAACTAAAACATGTTTAGAAAAAATAAAATTAAGAAACTAATACATGTTTGAATTAATGACCCACAAACAAAACAATTATCAATGTTAATGGACATCTCTTTGAAAAATACATTATAAATCAAATCATTAAAATCTTCTTAGAGAGATTTATGAGCTAATTTTGAAGAAGTCATCTTATAGTAAAAGAGTGAATAAATTGAAACAATTATTATGGATTTTGATATTCTTCCAATAATTTAATATCAACTGTTGTTTTAGAAATGATGATCATCCTTACGAAGTCCTTTAGCTAGAATGACCACACCCATCCAGGAGTATTTGTTTTCAGCGAGGAAAGTGACGAAAGCCCCTTTGCCACCATTAACATTCACTGCCAAATCAGCTTCGATCTCTTCTCAAAAGTCATGTTCGTTGCAGCCATCTCAAATGATTGGACTATCTTTTTATAAAGATTTGAGAGGGGTAGTATTAAGTGTGTTGAAGATGAAGAAGAAATCATCTTATTATACATCAAAAGAGGTATTCGTAAGTTAAATGAAACTATTAATTATGGATTTCAATATCCTTTCCATTATTTAAAATAGACGTGTTTTTAGAAACTATGATCATTTTATATGTCTTGATATCTTGTGTATTTACATGATTTTAAACATTATTTTAGTTCATGATCTAATGCATTTAGGTTGCATTGCATTACAATTGGTTAGATATTACAATATTACAATTGGCCAGAAGTGTACAATAAACATTGTCTGACGCATTGCTAGGAAAAGCACAGATCATGTATAAAGACATCAGAGCTAATAATGAAAGACGTCAAGAAACTCATAGTGGAGAGAGTGAAAGTGATATGAAATGTACCAATGTACTTCAGGTTCATCACCTTCTTATTAAAATGATCATACAACAAAGTACACAAAACCAAATTTTAAACACTTTGGTTGGTTTAATCTGATTCTACTACGTCTGTGTAATTTGTGGGTTTACCTTGATGCTTTGTGAAAGCCAAAGACCAACATCGTTAAAAATCTTGTCCTGCACCTTCTGCAATCACAAGCACCATGTGATTGCTCTCCTTGAGACGTTTCTCTATGTACTCAAACAGTCCACCTTCTCCTTCCAGATAAAATGGTGACTCAGGAATCAAACAACAGTCCACGTCTCTGCTTGCTAGAATAGCGTACATTGCTATGAACCTTGTTAAAACAGTGCACACACACTTAGCAGATAATCTAACAAGAGAGCTTGATCAGGCGAGAAAAGAAAGAAGCAGCAAAGTATATTACACACTGTTGTAGCGACCCCATAAGCTTGACAACATCAATATCGTTCTCTATACTCTCGGCCACTTAACTCTGATAGAATTGTGATCCATGATCAACAACTTGGGACCATATCTGGTTATGTCAGAACCAATGATGCTCATTACCTCGATAAAGTATCAGCAGCCTTTGAATGTACTGCCGATTCCGTTGTCTCTGAGATGGGAATCGCCTGTCCTTTCAAAGGGTGCTGCTACTTTATCGAAGTAATGAACATCATTGGTTCTGACATAACCAGATAAGGTCCCAGGTTGTTGGTCCCTAATCATAAACCTTTCACACGTCACCTCTCTTTTGTCAAAAAAGTCTATGAATCATGTCAAGAAAGTTCTATGAATCAATGGAAATTAATACCAAAACTCAAAAGAACATAGAAAGTTAAGAGTTTTGTATGCAACATATAAACACATGAGTTTTGGTTAAATACTTTTAAAAATTGTCAATTAATTTATAGAAGTATCATGGAGAAGTTGAAAACTACAAAAATGAGGCATCTACGAGGTCCAACATTTTTTCTTATGCTCAACCATCAAACCGTAAAACACAATTATTTCGCTCAACTACTACCTAAAACATATAGGACATCATCATGTTCTTCGACTAATAAGTGTCACTTGGTGATCTCTTTGGTGACTGGAGGAACATCGACAGGGCCGTTGCAGTTGCCATCGTCCAGAAGGGCCGACATGGGCTTCTCTTTATCATCAGACACATCTTTGGGGCTCAAGAAACTCGGTTGGTTCGTTGAAGACAGCAGCCTCGCCCACATCCTGTCTGTTATCACCACATGGTTCTGTTTCTCCGTTATTCTCTACAACATCACAACCATTCCACACAATGATAACGCAGTTTTTTTTTTCATTAATTTAACCATTGGATCATGAAGATTTTTAAACTTACGTAGAAGGGAATGTAGGTTTGTCTTCCGTTCACTAGACCACTGACGTAGCCAGTGTATCCAGCCATTGCACCGTGCACTGCGCTCTGAGCAAGAAGCGTACAATAAACATTGTCTGAAGCATTGCTAGGAACAGCACGAATCATATACGTTGGATCTGAAACCAAAAGACAATCAAAGCTAACTAAAACGTCAAGAAACTCATAGTAAAGAGAGTGAAAAGTGATATAAAATGTACCAATGTACTTAAGGTTCATCACCATCTTCTTCTGATTAAAATGATCCTACAACAAAGTAACAAAAACCAAAATTTCAAACACTTGGTTTGGTTTAATCTGATTCTACCACTTCTGAGTAATTTGTGGGTTTACTACCTTGATGCTTTGTGAAAGCCAAAGACCAACATCGTTAAGAAGTTTGTTACCAGAAGCATCTTTGAGAGTCATAGACTCCATGCTCTTAGACATAAGATCTTGTCCTGCACCTTCTGCAATCACAAGCACCATGTGACCACTCTCCTTGAGACGTTTCTCTATGTACTCAAACAGTCCGCCTTCTCCTTCCAGGTAAAATGGTGACTCCGGAATCAAACAACAGTCCACATCTCTGCTTGCTAGAGTAGCGTACATCGCTATAAACCCTGTTAAAAAAAAGTGCACACACTTTTTTAGATAATCTAACAAAGAGAGCTTGAAGAAGCAGAGTATATTATTACATACCGCTGTAGCGACCCATAAGCTTGACAACACCAATACCGTTCTCTATACTCTCAGCTTCCACATGTGCTGCGTTAATAGCTCGTTGAGCCTCTTCTACAGCTGTGTCAAACCCAAAAGATTTGTCTATCACCTGCACCCAAAAGAAAAATGTGAGATTTTTATGAAAGTGAAGTGAGGTAAGAGAGGGATGCATAGATACAGGTATGTCATTATCGATTGTTTTTGGGATTCCAACAACTGCAACTTTCAGGCCACGTCTTCTAATTTCCTACATGGTTACAACAATCACAAAACCGGTTATACTCTGAAATCTTACAAGCTTGCTAAGGTTAAAATGGGAGTTACCTCAAATATAACTGATGCTCCTCGTTGTGTTCCATCTCCACCTATAATGTAGACCTGAATGATGACACACCAACCACATCAAGAACTGAGTTTTCACATAAGTTTAGGATGAAACAAGGTGTAACTATTGGTTATTATCCAAACCTGATTGATTCCACGATCTTGAATACTATCAACTATCTTTGTGGTATCATGGCCACCTCGTGAGGTCCCAAGGATGGTCCCTCCTCGCTTATGGATATCATTTACGACTTTAGAGTCCAATGAGACAGTGTTCTTCGCATAAAAGCCTCTATATCCACCCTGAAAAAAGAAGATTCAAGCTTGAGAAAATAAAACAAACAAGAGCTTGAATGTGACTAGATGAGAATGAAAACTTACATCTATTCCAAGTACTCTCTTCACGCCATACATATAAGATAGACTGCTCACAATTTCCCTAATCACGGTATTAAGGCCGGGACAAAGACCCCCACAGGTGACTATGCAAGCATGGACTTCATCAGATTCGAAGTAGACCTGTAGAGAGATGATAAGTCAAGTAGTCAACGAGAGATCCTATTTCAAATGAAGCAATCCAACAAAAGGAAAAAACCTTTTGACGTGGCCCTGCTCGTCTAAAGTGAATTCCCCTTGGACCATCCTTGTGAACAACGATCTAAACAAGAACGAGAAGAAACAATAAGTGAGACCTGAGCTCTATATTCTCAAGAATGCTAGGGATATTATAGAAAGCTCCAAACCAAAATATATAAATATACCTTCTGAGGGACACTGTCATCAGCATCAACAAAGTATTGCCTGAAAAAATTCACAAAAAAAAAAGGAAGAAAAGAAACATTTAGGATAACATAACTAAGAACATTTATTTGCCTTCAAAATATCAGTGAAAAGAAGACTAACTTAACCACTGAGTAAGCTGGATTGTCTTGCAATGGATTAGGATAAGTCTGCAATAACATAACACCCAAAACCATTAATCAAACTTGAACCATCATTTGATTCCATAAAACATTGCAAAATGCCTAAGTCTATAAAACCATTATTAAAAATTTGAGCCGGATCATATCAATCTAGATTTCTAGTCTTTTCACAACAGTATAGATTACAACAGTAAATAAAAAAAGTTTCCATGGAAAATAGCTGAATACAGAGATGTGAGCATACAGGAAGACCAGGAAGATAATCGGAGAGATGAGGAACATCTTCAAGAACATAACCACAAGAACCAGTGATGATCTTCGGCTTGCTACTTTCCACAGTACTCATAATAGAAACTATAATAATGACTTGGAGCTCGATCTCTGAAATGAAGAAAGAGAAAATGTTAGATCAAAGAGAAAGTAGACAACCCTTTTTTATAGGATCAAAGAGTTTTGACTATAGGTGGAGTCGCTAAACAAAATGATCAAAAACCGGAGATATAGAGTAACCAGTTAAAAGCTATGAGAATGGTGGTTTTGGGAGAATATTGTGGGTATGATTGGTATCTTTACTTATTAAAAGTATGACTTCATCAAACATGTGGCGCCCTTAGACTGATTTTGCCGCAATAATAAAAACATTAGAAGCTTCAAAAAAAAGAATCTCTAAGTATACCGTATACGAGGACGATGAATGATGATGACTAACTTGAAAGAGAACGTCGATATTTTCTAGAAAAGTAGACTATTGTTCATTTAATGTTTTTTGTTTAGTTACCTTAGATTGATTTTTTCCAATCTGTAGGACTTGTTTGACAAGTCATTTTTTTGGAGGGTTTGATATATTTTTTTAGGTTTATGAGGTTTTATTCAAAATGCTGCACAGATTTTACAATTGTATAAAGATGGTGATGTGTTTGTATATGTCCATCTAAACTTCTTGTTATTGTTTTTATCAAAAAAAAAAATATTCCATCATAATAAAACTAAACAAATACGTTTGGTAGCTACAATATTTTAAGTCTAACACATACACACGAACTCCACTAACACATTGTGTATTACAAAATGAATCATTTTCTAAAAGCACTTTTTAAAATATTTATCAAAACATAGTAGCACTTTTATCGAAAAGAACCTGATAGCACTTGCTAAAAGTACATAATAAAACAACAACAATGACAGGAGCTGATCAAATAATTGGTTTGATTTCTGTTCCATGCCAAAAGTATAGATTCTCCGTGTACAGGCCTTTACTCTCAACAGAACGGGCCAACAAAAGCCCATTTATGGATGTTAAGTGCTTATGGAACGTTCTACCACACAATCGAGCATTTTCTCTTGTTCTGGAATCTTGGACCTGCATCTCTCGCTGATGTGATAAGGTAAAACAATTCTTGAGCCGTATACTGCTGTTGTTCGTAAACAGCCATGTGGAATTCCTCTGAATAACATCCAACGTTGCTGCTAAGCTGTAAGAAAAAAATAATACACATATGATTACGCCAGTAACATACAACATACGATAAATTATAATAATACCGTAGTTAAAACAATTATAAAGGTAAGTTAAGGTACTTTTATTAAAGAACACACAAACAACACATGACATCACTAGGGGAAATACAAGACAAACAAACAGCACATGACATCACTCAGGGGAAATTAAACACAGACAAAAACAACACATGACATCACTCAGAATTCCAAAAGCAGCATGAACCTTATATCAAAGGAACAAGCTACTTTATTATTACAACTACAATGCATTTCAGAACATAACTCAGAACTTCAGACCAGAATCTTTGAGTTTCTCCTCCATGATCATATCGATTTTGTTCCCCATCTCCAGAGTTAGATAATTCTTCCAGTCACCAACAATCCCTTTGCGGAAATGGTTCTTGTAATCAATACCATTGATCGATGTTCCTGTCTTGTTAACCTCCAAGCTGCTAAGGTTAGAGAGAGAGCACATCTCCAAGATCTCATCCACAGATCCATTCTTTTCTTCTTCCTCAGAAAAAGGACAACCCAAGAACTCTGCAAGTTTCTTGAGCTGACCACGAGTATCTGTTTTCACTTCATCGTACCTCAGAAACAGAACACGCTTAGGGTTTTCCAGGCTAGCTTTCCAGTAACTCAGGATATGATCCCAAAAGGGACCAAACAAGCAAACTCCACTGCAGAAAGACTCGAACATAGACTCAAGAATGTTTCTATCCTCTTCTTTATTCAGACACTTGCAAATGATATGCCAACGTGACACCAAAGAATCCTTAGCATCCCTGCAAATGTACACTACCTTGCAAGTAGAGTCTTTGAGAGCTTCTTGGAGCGTAAGGAACGGCATGTGAGTAGAGAACAGCCTTGGAGAGGACGATGAGAGCTTCGTCAAGTCCGGATTTGGGGTGTCACGGTACAGATTCATCTCGAGAACCGGTACGAGGTTATGAGGATTGTTGGATAACAGAGGATGATCGCTCGAACGGTTCTTTGATCTCTCCAAGAGAGACACAGTGAGTGCCTTGAGCCATAAGGTACCGCATTTGGGGAAGGATGCGATGATGACATCGGTGTCTTGAGGCTGAAAACCTCTTTGGAAATTGAGGACACCTTGGAGAAAGTTGTAGTAATACCAAGAACCTTGGTACTTGCAGAGGTTTCGGCCAAGGTACTCTTTCTCTGAAGGGAGTGTAGAGACTAGAGTCTTTGTTTCTTCGTTTAAGTCTTCTTCTCTCAAGTTCATCCAAAACGATTCTTTCTTCTCCATTTTGTTGGTTACAGTTTGTGTGTTTGCTTCAAACCCCCTAGCAGCGCTATTTATACTGAAAACATTGCATACTACCTAAAGAGGTAGTTATTAAGTATAAAAGAAGAAAAAAAATCGACACATATGCTAAATAATTTAGAGTAGTAAAATATCAAGAAAATTGGTACATATGCTAAATAATGAACTATTATGATATGTTTCTATTTTTCTTAATTTTTTTCTTATAATAAACATAATCACATAACAATGAGTCAACAATTTAAGAAAATCCCGACTTGATTAGCTGTAGTTAACTAGTTTTTAAACTAAATTAATGTAAATTCTATATTTGTTTAGTATGATTTTCAGTTTTGAAGAAAATTAATAAAAACTTGCATGTACTAATTTTTCATTTTGGACATATATGTAATCTATACTATTATTTAAGAAGTAAATGTGCTTAGTTGTCATGTTCTCCTTGATTTTAGGTAAATTTGTTTATTTACCTTATTTAAATAATTTCATATAAAAATTTATTATTTAATAAAAACGAATTTATATTAATATATCATATTTTTAGTAAATAAGATAATTCTTGTGAATTATGTTGTTATCTTGAAATATATTTTCATATATAAAACTTAAATTTTAAATTAAGATATAAACACTATTATATTTATCTAAAAAGGATTTATATTGATAATTTAATATTTAATCTATACTATTATTTAAAAAGTAAATTTGTTAAGTTGTCATGTTCTTTTAGGTAAATTTGTTTATTTACCTTATTTAAATAATTTCATATAAAACTTAGTATTTAATAAAAACGAATTTATATAAATATATCAGATTTTTAGTAAATAAGATAATTCTTATGAATTATGTTGTTATCTTGAAATATTTTTTTATATATAAAACTTAAATTTTAAATTAAGAAATAAACACTATTATATTTATCTAAAACGAATTTATATTAATAATTTGATATTTAAATATAATTAAAACGAATTAATATTAATAATTTAATATTGATAATTAAATATAAATCATAATTTAATATAAATCATCAAAAAAAATTTGAAAAGTGAATTTGTTGATTTGTCTCTATGATCCTAGGTAATTTTGATCATTTATCAGAATTTCCATAATTTGTTTATTATTGATTATATAATTAAAACTAATTTATATTAATAATATGATATTTTAGAAAATAAGTTAGTTCTTATGTATTATGCTGTTATCTTGAAAACAATATTTTGCTATCATAAAATTTTAAATTAACATGTAAAAAAATCTATAATATTATTTAAGAAGTGAATTTGATGTTTGCTGATTTGTCATATTTTCCATGATCTTAGGTAATTTTGATAATTTATTAATTTATATAATTTTATATTATATATTTAAACAAATTTATATTTATAGTATCAGATTCTTAAAATATAAAATACTTCTTATGTATTAAGCTACTGTCTTGAAAATATATTTTCTATTTGAAATTTAAAATTAAGATATAAAAAGTTGTAGTTATTCTATAATTGAAATAATTTTACTTTAATAATATTATACATTTAGAGAATATAGTAATTCTTATGTATTATGTTGTTATCTTGAAAATATATTTTTATATTATATAATTTAAAAGTAAAATAGAAATTATCTATTATTAATTAAATATAAATCATCACTCAAGAAAAAATATTTAAGAAGTGAATTTGCTGATTCATTAAGTTCTCAATGATTTTAGGTAATTTTAGTTATATGTCATAATTTCTATAATCTTATATAATTAATATATAGTTAAAAGAATTATCAAACTATATTTTCAGAAAATAAATAACTTATGCATCATATTGCTATCTTGAAAATATGCTTTTCTAATATAAAATTTAAAATTAAGATATAAATATTATAATTAAATATAAATCAAGAAAATAGTTATAGAAATATATTCTTTTAAATATTTCTGATGGTTGAGTTTTGTCATTGATAACTATTTGATGTTTGATTTTTATTTTTTGAAAACATAAATAATAACTTACTATGCTAATTTTTANTATCTTGAAAATATGCTTTTCTAATATAAAATTTAAAATTAAGATATAAATATTATAATTAAATATAAATCAAGAAAATAGTTATAGAAATATATTCTTTTAAATATTTCTGATGGTTGAGTTTTGTCATTGATAACTATTTGATGTTTGATTTTTATTTTTTGAAAACATAAATAATAACTTACTATGCTAATTTTTAAATTAATGAAACATCAACTAATAAATATTCATAAGAGAATTATGCCCGCAAGTGCGGGCAAAACACCTAGTGAGTCATATAAAGCAGCAGAAGGTAGGAATATATCTTTATCCTGTATTAAATTTCGAATCATTATAATACCTACAAGAAAATTCTCTTTTTTGGTTATGCCTCCTCAAAACCATGTTGTTGAAAACCACTCTTCCTATTTAAAAACAAAATATAGAGTTTGTACGATGGATATAAAACCTGACTGTTAAAGAAGGATAATAATCTTCTTTGTACGATAGATAGTAGCAGGTTAAAATCTAAAAGGATTCCAAATTTTTTTTGTTTTATTCTGGTTTCAAGGATTCTTTTCACTTTCCAGTTCACGTGATCATCAACTCGCTGCTATCAGTTCGTACCTAAGTAGTTCAGTCTTTGGCTCAGCCTGTGCGAATCTAGTCGAAATCTATTTGATGTTTCAATTGAATATCACGAGTGTCTAGGACATATACATCACTTTTATCCAGGCGTGTTGTAAGCTTTCTTCTAGATAATTTGACCAGATTCTTTAAACTTGCTAATATTAAAATTTTATAGAATTTCTCATAATTTTGAGGTATTATTATATGTAGCGCGTCTACCCGAACGTGTCTTTAAAATGTTGAACGTGCTTATCCACACACATTCTGGACCTAGGATTCGTCCGCTAATCGCAGAGTTCGCAACTTTTCACATGGTGAATTAAGAGGATGAGTCTTAACGGTGTGTTCAGAAAAATAAAGTCTTAGCTGTTAAAAATAACAATCTGATTAAAACATGAGGCGAGAGAAAAATAAGGTATGAACAATTTGAGATAAGAGACAACGTTGTCCACAGCTTGCACGTAGCCAAATAGTATACATACAAATTTATAGTTATTCTTATCCTTTTTCTATTACTAAAACCGTATCTCTTCGCTTATCTACATGCATGCATAACTATGTATATATACAGAGTTATCTTTATTTTGTTGTTTACTAGAGCAAAACGGAAACATCTTGACAAGAACTCTATAGTTTATGTTCTTAATTATTGTTCAAGAAACCTTTTCTTGTTTTCCTTGAAAAAAGAAAATCAGATAACAAACATAACTGAAAAAAAAAGATGAGCATTCACGTTGGTGGTTTCATTTGGACAACTAATGAAGAAGATGTTGTTGAAGGAGTTTCAAGATCCTCTGCAAAAGATTCATCTGATTCAACAGAGGACCCTTCCTCTTCTTTCTCTTCTAACGGAGCTTTTGACGATTTATCAGACCTCATCTCTCAGCTACCGACCATGTAATGACTCTGTTCCCTTCATGTAACCCTTTTTACTTTCCAGGTTGTATAAAGAACACAAATAATAATCCATAGAGAATGATTGGTGCTTCTTGTATGATCAATATAAGGGGGTTAATATATAGTATTCTTAAAATATATTCATCTGAGGATCAGAGAAGCATCTCTTTATGCGTATCCTCTTTGATTGATCACAGTTTATTTTTTTTGGTTGTGTTGTTGTTAAACAGCCGTGAGAAGAAAGGACTTTCGAAGTATTACAAAGGCAAATCTGAGTCATTCACATCTCTAGCAAATGTCACATGCCTTACCGATCTTGTCAAGAGAAGACCAAGAATGAAGACATGCAGGATCTCCGAAGGACAATTGAATCAGACTTGCAAAAGGCTATATCGACCCAATACTACAATCTCCATGAAAGCCACAAGAACCTCAAAAACTCTTTCATGATCCAACTAAATTAAGTTCAATGACATGACGAAACAAACTTTCAGATTCAGTTTTAACATTGTAATCATTTGTATACAAGGTCGCCCAAGATAAATGATAACTTAGAGTTAAAACTCCTTTCTCACTAGTTGTACAGAAAAAAAAAAGCCAAAACAGATAGTACTTTGTCTTTTTGAGTAGTTTAATTGTGATAGTGATGGCATCAAATCTTGTAAACAGGGGTGATTCCAAGAAGGTGGAAGCATTTCCGCATTACTACAGCCGTCGCTTCACAAAGTAGGAGACGGCTTGCCTCCTCCTTTGAACCAATGACCTGTAACAAAACAAAGTTCATATTGTTAACTGAGATTCAAAAAAGTGGTTCGATCATGCAGCTATGCAGTCTGATATTGAAATATTAAATAGAAACGTAAGAGTTTCAGAATTCACACCTGATGAATGGAGTAGAAGGACGTGTAGCGTTCAGATAGATCGTAGAGGTAGTGACACAACACGTTTGGCAACAAGTTGCTGCAAGCTTCCTCCACCGTCTGCAAATCGTTAACACATCATGGGTTGTGAAATATAGTTACCAAGAAAAATGAGTCAATGTCTGAAAGTAATATCTAATGATAAGCATGTGTTACCTCTGCAAATCGAAGCAAGTGAAGCCCAAGTGCTCGTTCTTCAGGATGATCCAATGCTAGCTTTTCTGTCTGCAATAAAGAAGACGTTAAAACGTAAGAATTATTCTACATTGTACGGTAGAGTCTCCGTGAGATATGAAAATGAATGCTCACTATACACACTGGTATCAGTTAACAGTTAACCACTTCTCAAAACTGTTCAAGCTTTCAAACCAAATAGATTGAGACAATGGAAAAGTTCAGTTGTAGTCAAGAGGAAGAACAGAGGAACAATGAATAAAACTAAGATAATTTATGATCATGCAGCTAAAATACCTTCTTTAGTTCATCAATGTCTTTGCCAGACTTTCTGATAATTGAACAAATCCGAGCATGAGCGTAAAGAAGGTAAACAGCTGTATTTCCCTGCACATGATATGTGACCAATAAGCATGTCTAGGCCGACTGCATAGTGCAATTATGTAAACTAGGTTGCAAATTCCAGTACCTTGTCACTAAGCATTTGATCGAAGTTGAAAGTATAATTTGTCAATCTGTTGTTCTTCAGATCAGCATACCTTGAAAGAACATTAAACAAAACCGCATGTTAGCAGTAGCATGAAATTAATAAAATGCCCACTATCAAAACATCTGGTAGAACATTCACCATATTTGTTGAGCTTTGATAAAAAAATCCCTAAAACGAGAATAGACATAATACTTACTTCACCGCACCATAGCCAACTGCCTCAGCTGTCTGGTCTAGCTCCTCCGCAGTCCATTCTTTGTCCTTACCTAAACAGAGAAACAACATATAAAGTATGAATAAAACAACACAATAACTGACAAAGTTATTTCAACAATTAACAACGCTGACATACCACGCTCAATAAGGGCCGTTTTACTGCGCGTCTTAGCCTCATCTAGCAAATCAACTAGGCGAACTACATCTGAAGATCGAGTTCTAAATCGCTTGCCATCATCCCCAAGGACGAGACCAAAACCAACATGGTCAACTCTAGGGTAAGTTTTATCACTCTCTGGAAGCCACCCTGCTTTTCTCGCAGCCTGATTCATAGTAACATGATAACCACAGTTACGACCAACAGTTTTATGCAAGACACGTCGAAGCAGAAAATAAAAATAATCATCAACCCTACTTTGTAACATGATAACCACAGTTACGACCAACAGTTTTATGCAAGACACGTCGAAGCAGAAAATAAAAATAATCATCAACCCTACTTTGAAGAACATATTAAAATGTTGCTGCTGACCAACATCGGTGACATATACAATCCACTCAGCTTTCTCTTCATTAAGCCGATACCTGGGACATGAATATATAAGTATCAGCAGACAATTCATCATCAAACAATATGCAAGTTCAGGTAAAGTCACACACTTCAGTAAATACAAACACGATAAGTCATAATAAATGAGATGTATTTTCCCAAAAAAGTGCAATTATAGAAACTTTATAGAAGGAAAGATAACCCACCAAAGAGCAGTCAGATCAGTTGAGGCATAGTTAAAACCACCGTCACTCTTTACAACCATGAGTGGGATGTTGAAGCCTTCGAGGAAAATCACACGAGCACCCTCACTTTCTTCAATCAACCCCTTGCTATCCAATTCCCCAATTACGTTGGCGATATAGGGGTTGTAAAAGCTTTCACCCTGGCATGAATCAATGTATTTTTCATTAACCATCCATATACCTCCTATCTCTCTATTTTGTCTCAAATAACGGTATCGATATCTCTTCTTTTACCTTTTCTTCAAGCTCAACTTTAAGGCGCTGGTAAACCTTGGCAAATTCGGTTCGGCTGATTTCACAAATCTTAGCCCAAGCCTTGCGGTAGATAGGATCTCCGCCCTGCATTGAAGAAACGGGAAAAAAAAAAAGACAAGTGAGAAGTTTAGATCTTGCAACCAAGGCACATTGGCACACTGCCAAACAGAAGAAAGCACCAATAATTCAGGTTATGAAAAATGTTATTTACCTGTAGACGGACAACAGCCTTCTGTGCCTTTTCCTTGAAGTCCGTATCATTATCAAATTTAGTCTTTGATTGTTTGTAAAACGACTGTTAAATGACATATGAAGTTAGAAAATAAATTGCTTTAGTTCTTAACATAAAGCGTATTATGCCAATAATGGTACGAAGAAGAAACAGTAAAAGCTTGAAAGGCCATATGATGTAAGGCAGCTGACCTGAAGATCTCCAATGGCTGTCTCAGTCACACTCTCGGTATCAGGAAATTTCTCAAACAGGTACTCAATGAGCATGCCAAACTGCAGAATAAAAAGGCTTTTTATTTCTTTGAAAAAATAATGGAATACAACAACAAAGCACTCGGTTTCAAGGTTAAGAAATCATGTGAAGAGCAGAAAAGCAGCTTACCTGTGTTCCCCAGTCACCAACATGGTTTCTTCGTAGAACTTCAACTTTTGAGAACTCGAGCATGCGAGCTAGCGTGTCACCAATGATGGTTGATCTCAGATGACCAACATGCATTTCTTTAGCAATGTTAGGAGATGAAAAATCAACCACGGCTCTCTTAACTGGAAGAGTAGGCGCCCATGTATCAATTCCTTCGACAAGCATTTTTTCAATACTCTGCATATTAGAAAACAACCAAGCTACACATAAATTATTCATACCACAATTAAAAAAAAAAACGATTAATACAACTTCTCTACACAAGAGGAGCACCTTAGCCATCCACTTGCTTGATAGTACAAGATTAACAAACCCAGGGCCAGCTACAGAACAAGTTTCCACCATCTCAGAAGCAGGTAGATTCTTCGAAATAGCCTATGTGAATAAAAAAACGTAACAAAACAAGAGTTAAAGAGATATATAAAATCCAATAAGAATCTGCGACAGGACACAGAGCATACAAACCACCAACCTGACCAACAGCTGGAGGACCCCTGAACTGAGTACCCTTTCCTTTAATTAAGGACCATAGACCCATTGCATTGTTACTGCATCCAACACAATTTGATGTAATTTAACAAAACCAGAAAGGAACTTTAAGTTTCAATTAAACAAAGTGATAGAGGGGAGAACCAACCATTGGTAATCTCCAGGTTTTCCAGGAAGAGAGGCAGCAACTTCGGTGTCAACACTAGTTCCATCAGGAACCGTTAATCTAAGAGACTCAGCAAAGAGCTTCTCAACCTCATGTTTTAGATTCCCCGTGAATTCTTGACTCTGTCAACATAACTCAAAAAGTATCAGTTATGAATTTACACTGTCTCTTTGAATTTTAAATAAAAAAGAAAAAAGTATGACTTACAGCTGCCATGGTTGTTACTGACTTTGATCTGGTTGCAAAAGAAAGTCTCTTAGTCGTTGCTCTCAACACACCTGTCTAGGTTACAAAAACAACACAAACGGAATCACTACGCGCAAAATACCAAACCCTAAAAAAGAAAGCATGAGGTTAACAATCGACTATCTCTGCTAATAACAACCATCTTATATTAACAAATATTGCAGTAAAAATGCCACTCAATAAGCTAAAGAGCTCGAGGAGCAAATGCGAGAGGAGAAACCAATAGAGACAACGACCGAGAGAAACGCGAAAAAAAAGGATTTTACCAGATAGAGAAGAAGAAGATGATGAAAAATAAGCTAAGTGACGCGAACGAGGAAGGAGATTGAAGGAGCAGAGAGATGACGGCGGTGTAGCTGTAACCGGGAAAAGGGTTAGCCTTATTGCCATAGCTATCTATATTCTCATTTTTTCCCTACTTTTTTCCTTTTTTATTTTTTTTTTCAAGAGAAATTTAATTTTTTTCAAAAAAGCAAATCAACTGTTGGGCCGGAATATTTAAGGCCCATTATGCAAATTAGGTCACTGAGTTCGAAATGTTTCAAACAACTTAGCGGCTGGCGATCGCCAGATCAGGTAATTTACAGTCGTCGACGAGGAGGAAGGAAAAGAGATGAGAAGGGAAGAGGAATCGTACCACAGTACTGGATGATATCAAAGGATCGGCGGAACACGACGAGAGGCGCACGGAGTAGAGCCAGCGGCGAGAGCTGGTACCGTTAGGGTTTTTGATTCTGGAATGGTTAAAATGAGTTAGAAAAGACTTTTATAGCTCCATTTTTTATTTATTTCCACATTCTCTTAAGATTATAACGCATATTACCTTGTCAACCAAACCGACTCTTTAAATAATGAATCCTTTGGTTAATCTTCAGTTTAACCAGTGGTATTTGCCATGCTAATCGACCCGAACCGATCAATAGTCAGATATGAACCAATGTTTTAAAATTTGAGTAACTTAACCGGTTGGACCGATAAATCCGTCTTTTAAGTCAATAATTTTTAATCATGCGACTGTGTATGATGATGTAAGATGAAAAAAAAACAATACTTGAGGTTAAACGTCATGTTAGTATAAAATTAATTAATTCATACTTTTCTTAGAATATTTCGTGATTATGAAGCTTCAATTAAGTTGTTTGCTTCTTGTCTCGACCTAAATCTATGTCTCCTAACCGTAATAATCAAAATATGCTTTGAGGTTACGCTTTCAACTAGATTAATCTTTCATTCAATTACCACACTTGAGATTTATCAGCTTGCATTCTTTCTTTTTCTTTTGGTAAATAATCATACAAAGAAAGTGATAGAGATGTTATTGATATTCGGATGTGGCAAGTCTTAAACAATACATAAGAGTGACAAATAAATATGAAATCAAGAATATGATTTCTACACAAACTAAAAACTCAAAAACAAATTTGCTTAGAAAAGAAAACCAAACGCAAGAGTTGCTACGGTGGCGACAAAAGCAGGAATATACAAGGAAGCATCAGAGGTAGGGCTCGGCGCTGGAGCCTCCACGGCGGCAGCCTGTTGCACGGCAGAGAAAGCCATCATTGCCACCAAGACAGCCTCAAAGATTTTCATCTTCATTGCCTCCATTGGTAAATATTCTTGAGAAAGCAAACGAAGAGATCGTTTGTGTGTTTTTGTTGTGTGTTGTAATGTGCTGTGACTTGTGGGTTATATATACACATGGATGCGTCTCAGGACAACTGTGCATGTACCACTTTACAGTTTAATTAGCACTATAAAGTTTATTTTATATTAGGGTTACGTTAGTAAAGCATTAGACTACATGTCCCAATCATAATCATACTAGCTTGAACTACATGTACCAGCTGAGGTAACCAACTAATATATTTGAAAGTAAAGTAAACAGCTGTAAAGGACAATACAGCCGATTTTAGTTGTTACAATATTTCGCGGAGAAATTGTTATAATATGTTGATTCAAAGATTATACAGTTCAAAATGTGATATGTTTTCAATTGATACAGTTCATAATAGGAACGTTTTCTTTAATAAAAGGTGGAAGGAATAGAAATCTGTTGTTTTCTCTGTGACAGTCGTGATTTGAATAGAAAACGAGAGAGCCAATGAGCTATTTGGTTGTTTCTTTATAGGTTAGAATATGGAATTTGATTGATTGCACCATGTGCTATTTTAGTTATATTATTGGCTCAGTCCTTATCCATTTCTAGCCAATTAATTTTCAAGATTCAATGAACTAAAAGAATTTGTTAATGCAAGTTTTCATTTTATAAAGAAATGAAGTAGAACCACGAAACTTCCGCATTCACACTTAAGTATTAACAATCTTTCTTTCTTGGGAGCCAAGAAACCAAAAAACTCACAAACACCATTATTTTACATTAGAAAGTGTAATTTATATCAACTACCGAGAGATATAGATTGAGACTTGCAAGCAAATGAAGATATACTAAATAAGAATGTTCATCCACTTTTTTATTTAACCTAATATCAAACACAAACCAGCCTACTTGACCTGCAAAAAAATAGTATTGGACATATACGGATGATGGATGCCTAGTTGTGATGCTCTGCGAGCGACCAAAAGAATATTAATTCGGGAAAAAATGGACAAGATAGACACTGATCATTAGACAAAACCGGCCTCCTATGTACCTAATGAGTCACGAGTTTCTTCCTGAAAAAATTCACCAGCTACCCTCGCTTCAAACCTAACCCTGATTGATTAACTTACAATCCTTTGGTCTCTGCACAATTAAACCTAAACCTAATCGAAAACAGCTCCACTAGTCAAGTGCATATTAATCTCGAACTGATGGTCTAACTATCACCAAGGACAAGACTTAAATGACCCCAAATCTGTAAATATTCTCCAGGGATCCAAACTCTTATCAGGATTCTGAATCTTTAATCAAGATCAAGAAACAAGATTGAAGTCTCGCCAAATACAATAACTACAACATGAAAACAGAGCGACTGAAAAAAAAAGAAGAATAGAATTTACAAAGAAGAGAACATGATCGAGTTTTGATCACTCAAAATGAAGATGGAAGTGATTCTGATATCTAGCGATAGGAGCTGAAGATGAGCTATAAGCGAAAGCGTGATCATGACGATCCTCTTCCTCTTCTTCGTCGACTTCAGGATAAAGCAAACCTGGCGGAGGAAGACAGAGAACAGTCAAGAACCATACAGCGAATCGACCAAGTTCCTGGAGCGGGAAGAAGCAGACAAGGTCGAGCATTTCTCGGCTGCTGATGCGATCCGACGGTGGGATCCGACGTACTCGCTGCCAAATATCAGCAGACAAAAGAGCTACAGACATAACACTCCCGCCGTTGAACACCATATGTCCGAACAGTTGTTTTTTTTTCGCAAAACGTATCTAGTTTTGTTAAAAGAGATAATGATTCCGTGATTTTCTGTATGATCTATCTGTGTGTTTGAGTATACAGAGAAGTCAGGATTTACTTTGTCAAGAACTTGACCTCTTTGTGATTATGCCACGTTGACTTGAATGTTTTATTATCATCATTACACATCATTTATTAGTGCCTAATCCGGTTCCATATAATATTCAGAAATTAAATATATATTGTTTAATGTCCCACTAGACATATCATGAGATCAAAATACAGGATTATCTGACTATTATTAAATTTTAATATCTCTTATTAAAATAGAAAATATTCCCTTGTACCTAAATATTATTTTGTAAGTTTCTAATTTTTTTCTATCTATATATTACTCTGTTTATGTCATAAATTGACTTTGATATTTTTACATAGATTAGAAAAAGAATTGAAATATATAAATATTCTGATTAATTACACATATTTAATCAGTAATATTTGAAATAAATAAAATTATTTATAAAATCAATATTTGGTAGTTAATTTTAAGATAAAAATTGTATTGAACATCTAAATAATAATTTTTATGCAAAAGGAAAAAAAATATTAAAGTGAAACAGAGTGATTATATTTTTTTAAGACATCATTCAGAGTCTTGGTTTAGTCCTTTTGTGGCAACTAAAAGTCTTCGTTTATGTTTTGGGTTTTTGTGGAGGCAAAATATGCGATAATCTAGAGTTTCTTGAGAAAAAAGGAACCAACTTTAGGCTCAGGGCTATCCGTGAAACGCCAGGGAGTTTGTAGGACATTGCTGAGTTTGAGAAATCGCAATTTAGGAGAACCTTGGAACATTGTAGGGTCCTCCAACAAATGTTCGCTGAGGCAATTGTCAACATCGTCTTGGTTTAGTAATTTGAAATAATTTGGTCTGAATATAGTTTTTCTGATTAAAAGTTCAACGAGTCAGTTAAGTTAATCATCTTTTCTCCTTAATCTTTTGTGCATATTTAACAAAAAAATTAGTTCGGTTTACATCTACTATTTGTTAAATTAAAGGTACAACATTTTTGTTCGGTTTACTCTCATAGTTGAATCAACATTGAACTGATTATATGATTGAGTTTACTCATTATGATTTTCCGGTTTAATTCTACATTGGTAATTTAAACTTACAAATTATTTTTCCTGTTTACTTCTATGAGTGAATCTAATTTTAACTGGTTCTATGATCGGCTTCTTAAAAGCTTTGTACATGATATTATTCAGGTTAGTATAGTTAGGAACTTAGGCTTATATTTAAGTGAAACTAAATTTATGTAGGTTAGCAAAATAGGCCTCAGAGATCTTGGTGGTTAACCAATCATCAACTGAAGAACAACAACGTTGTGTTGTTCTTCATCAAGAGTAGCAAATATTTTTCTTGCATCACTGGCCAAATTTAAGAAAAATAAAAACAATTGGTATCAATGATGATGAATCAGAAGTAGCTGGTTTGTGATCACATCTTTCCCGAAGGAAATCAATGGGAATCCGAATGATTTCTTTCGTCATCTCACCACCATCAATAGATTTGAAACCAGAGAGCAAAGATATACAGAAGATAAAAAATAAAGGATGGAGTGATGATGATAAGTCAAAAGTAGCTGGTAAATGATCACATCTTTCCCGTAGGAAATCAATGGGAATCCGAATGATTTTTTTCATCATCCTCACCACCATATTAGCTCCCCTTAATACTTCAAAAAAAAAACATTCTAATCCACGACTCAGACAGTAAAATCACTAACGATACGTATCTTCTAATGTATCAAAATAAAGACTCCTAGAGAAAAATTCAGACAATAAAGACAGGAAAATCAATGAAAGACACGAGATAAGAGCATTGATGCTAGAAAACGTTCTTTGTTAGAAGAGGAGACAAGATAAGTTATATATATACGACGACGACGACATAGTTGACTACAAGAAGGAGCCCTAATCATCTCTAAATTCGACAAAACACTGTCGTATTAATGAGGGCTCATGGGCTTTCTATGTGGGTCATTAGTTTATGGTTTGGACCTTTACTTCCTTGGCCACTAGTCTACTTGATTGGTCTACTTCCTGAAAGATTTATATCCTCCTCATGACTACTCCCTCCGTTTCATATTAAGTGTCGTTGTAGAGAATTTTGTGTTACAAAATAAGTGTCGTTTTCGGTTCTCAATGCAAAATTTATTAATTTTATTATGTAATGTGTTTTTCTATTGGTTAAAATATGGTTAGGTGTATGGATAATTGTGTTTTTATATAGGAAATATGTAAAATTAATTGTTTCCTTAATCCGTGTGCACAGCTGTAGAGTGACACTTATAATGAAACAGAGGGAGTAATATATTGATACAAAAATCGATTGAAACTTTGATTATACAACGGGACAGTGTAAGGAGGATACAAAGACAAAAACATGAAAACGAAATATATTCTTAGGACAACATACATTAAACAGACATTGAGAAATGTTTTGTGTTCTTAGCAATATTCATGATGAGCTGCAAGGGATAAGATATATTCAGTCTCAGGTACCAAAAGCTGCCTGTGAAGACAGAGTCTCTTCTGATAGTGACTCGGCCTATATATAAAGATCATTGGATCATCAATACTTTGCTTACGAGCTATTCCCGACGACCAAAACCTGAGGTTGCCTGCCTCCTACGTAGATACGGGTTTGTTCTATAACTTAAACCGACACCTCTTGCTTCAATTCTAAAGCTTGAGGTGTTGGTGTTGCTGCTGCTGATCTATCTTTCACAAATGTCCTTAGACATCCGTTGATTATGCGTGGCGCTGATCCATCACAGAACCGTTTTGCAAGATCAACAGCCTTTGTTTTTTGCAGCATCATTTTAGTAACAGTGTTAGTTCGCAAAAAAAAAAGAAGAAGATAAAGGATATCGCATTGCAAAGCTAACTGAAGTGGGAGATACATAGAGAAAGTTGAGAGATACCTCGTTGATGACAATCGGGTGTCGGGTTTCAAGGACTGCCATTTCAGACATTGCTAAATGAAGAATCGAAAACTCTAGTATTCTTCCAGCTGGTGCACTCTACAATAATCACACAGACAAAATAAGAAGCTGCTTCTCGATGCTCAAGCTAAAGCTTGACCCAGTAAAAGTTAAAAACTTAAAAAGTGTTCAATTTATACCTTCCAATCTGGAGGGGAAATTTTCTCGATGATGACAACATGACTATCCCATTTATCAGCCACTGCAGCCAAGAGTTTCTTTGCAAACCTTTGGGCAAACACATGGTGGGAATAAGATATCCAGAATTTATTCAGAGTAACTAGTAAGATACATATAATAAAATTTACCGTAAAACAAGTTTGCTGTACACCAGCTTTGGTGGAGCTGAAAGCACTTCTGCTTCTGCAGTAACGGGAAGGTAAACAACAAGTAGAATACCAGTATCATATCCTTTACATTTTATAAGATGGGAATTTTCCATGTGCCAATCCAAACAAGAGTCTATTTTGCAATATACATAAAACTAATCCTCAGAGAATAAAACCTACCAATTCTCGATTCGTTTTCATCACGGCGCACAAGCTCATCTTCCTCCTCACTAGTCTCTGTCTTAACCGGAGGTCCTCCAAAGCTCATGTGGTTGTATTCCAACAAAGAAGTCTTGTCAAACTCGTATCCAGGCTCTGTATACAAACCAACATTTACAAACCAAAGTTACGTCACAAGCATTTCATTATCAAGAACAATCAAGCAATTGGTGCTTGATTATTCCTACAATCATGACTTTCTTGCAGCATAAAGCAAAACAAAGAACAAAAACATGTTTTAGTTGATATACTGACCTCTTCTTGCATTGATCCTCTTCTCAAAGAGACGAATAGGATCAGAGCCTTCTAAGCAAGCCGCATATAGTATTACACTGTCAAAGATAATCCACCAACACGGCTCAATCATTCATACTAATAGCAAATAATAGCTTAAATAAATACAAGTTGGGGTTCAGGGTTTAAGGCTATATCAAAACCTTAAACCTAACCTCATATGAGCCTTATTTTACTCACAGCAAGCCATAAAGATGAATAAACCGTTTCCAATTCTAGTAAACTCGAATTTTAAATTTCCAGCTAAAATCTCCAATTCCATTCAAATGAACGAGGCGAGATTGATTTTTCAGAACCAAAGATAGAGAGAGTTATAAAGATAAAAACATACAGAGCGAGCTCGCGTGCGGCGCGGGGACTGCTCAATCGACCGCTCTTATCTATCTTCGGCATCGGAACATCTTTCACTTCCTCCGCGGTAAGCGTCGGCGTACGGAGAGCCCCTCTCGTCGGAGAAAGAAACAACCGTCTGTTTCCCGTTCGCAGGGATACCAATTTCGTTGGCCGGAGAGAATCTACAAATGTAAATCCTAGTGAACGGTGAGAGTCTAGTGAAACGTTGCTGGAGAAGTAACAGAGACTCGATGAAGAACGTAGGCAAAGCGGCGAGATGGTTCCCTCCATTTTTGTGTGTTTGAGCTCTCTCTCTCTCTCTTGCTTTGCTTCTTCGTGTTTAGTGAGAAAGAAGCAGAAGATAACGATATCCGTAAAGAAAGAAAAAAAAATATCTCGCAAGCAGAACGAAACGACGGCGTTTTTAGCACGTTAAAGGATTTTTAAAAAAGTGGCCTATACAGGGATCGAACCTGTGACCTTCGCGTTATTAGCACGACGCTCTAACCAACTGAGCTAATAGGCCATTACGTTTATATATGGAGTGTTATATTACCAATACTCTATATAATCGAGTTTCAGATTTCGTTTGCAAAGATCGCAAATAGCTTTCAAAGACTTGACAGTGATAACTTTCTTTTTTCCTAGCAAGATGATATAAACACAAAAGAATGAAAAGATTATTTCTTCAACAAACTGAGTGATCACAAGATTTTTATGTACTGAGGAATTGTGATTCAAGAGAAATAGAGGCAGATATTGTTTTGTTTCTAATTTTTCTTCTTCCTTTTATCCTGAGTTTGAGTTCTCACTGAGCTGAGAAGACCCTGATGCTGCTGAACCGGATGAAGAAGCCGAGGAAGAGAACAATCCACTGAACGGCCACGGTAACGAGAACCTTCTCTCACTCCCACTAGTGTTCCTTGCATCCTCTTCCACCACATTCTCATTACTTCTGTTGATCCCTACACTTCTTGTCCTCGGTCTTAACAAATCAGTCTTCACCTCATCATCAGGAGGTAGTTCATATCTGCAGACAGGACACGAGCTGTGAAGGTCAAGCCACGGTAGTAAACACCCGACGTGGAACTTATGTTTACACGGCATCTCTTTAGCTTCACTTCCTTTCTCGAAATCATCCAAACAAACCGAGCATTGCAATGTCTCACAGATCTTAACCGTGGGAAGACTCTCCACTGCTTCCTTACGCGCTGGAAGAGATCCGTGTCTGATTGGATCGTTATCAGCTAGATGTTCAAGCAAGTGAGCTAAACCGGTTCCAACAAAGTTATCTCCAGTTCCAGAAGGAGAAGTATTGTTGCGGATTAGATTAAAAGCTGATCGATTAAACTGGCTCCTGTCCGAGCTCTCATCCTCGGTGTTAATCCCTTCACGGATGCCTTGAAGCAACTGCAATATCGCAGCTGAGCTTCTCCGTCTCCTCCTGATGATGGAATCAAACTCCCTGTCTAGATCAGCCTCTCCATCATGTTGCATGTGGCGATGGCGACGACGGTTATGATGATGATGATGGTTATCGACATTGCTGTCATTTCCAAAAACATCAGCACCAGCAGGAATGTTGACATCATCATTATCTAAGCCAAGCTCTGTCCTCCTAAACCTTCTACGTCTACGAGGATTGCTCATCATCCCAAGCAAGATTGGACCCCATAGAGTTAATGCACGGTCTGTACTGAAATCGATCTCTGAGTCTTGAACCTCCCTTATGCTGCTGCTGCCATCATTACGCTCACCGCTCATTTCCTCCACGAACCCGTTTTGGCAAAGGGGGCATTTGATCTCGGCGTCAATGATAGGATTCACTATTTGTGAACACATATGACACCAATACCTACCCGCCATTGCCGCTTCCTCCTCCTCTTCTTCTCGTTTCTGAGACAAACCAGAAGAAGAACATAAGAAACATGATCAAAACCTATAAAGTTCCTATCTTTCTTAGTTTTAGCAGATCTAAATAAAGGGGATGCCATTAAAATTCAACAAAACGAAGAGAATCATCGTCAGCAATATCATATTCATAGATTCAGACAGGAAAACCTTAGGAGATTTGTAATAAAATCAAGCTTCCTATACGAAACACAAATAAACTACAGAACTGATCCCCCCCCCTCCCCCAAGCAAATAAATCTGACGAAAATAAGCGTAAATCGCATGATCAAAGAGTTTTCAGAACATATAACAAATACAAAACCATACCTTGTAACGGTACCTACTTTGTGAAGATCCGGAAGAAAACAAATAAGATCTCTTGTTTCTTTCTTTAGATCTCCACCAAGGAGAAGGAACTCTGGGAGCTCTTTTATTTACCGCTGCAGAAATGGTGGTGGGGGGTAGAAGACGAGAGAAAAGGAAGACGAAGAAGGATTAATAATTAATTAGTTACAGACCCAATCTAAAGCCCATTAACCGTAATCAAAGAGCCCTAACCCAACTTCTAATTTTAAATTAAGTTCGACCGAACCAAACCGAGTCGAAACGAACCGGCGAGAGTTGGAATTGATTGAAAGAGGAGAAGGCTCGTCTCGTTACCAGAAAAGGTCGTAATCTCCGACGATGAGCGAAAACGAAGCAGCCGGCGTTAACGACCATTCGGTTCCAGAGACTGCAGTCTCTGCCGATGCGACGGAGCATAAAGCGATGGGAGTGGTTGAATCGGTGGAGGAAGCCGTAGGAGGAGCAGAGAAATGGGTGGATGATTTGCAGCGGACGGTTAAGGAATCGACGGATTCAGCGATACGCTCCGCTCGTTCTCTCCGCGAAAACTCTACCTCTCAGTTCCGATCCATACAGGTTATCACGAGTTTTCTTCGAATCGAACAGTTTTCAGGATAGGATATAAGATTTTTTAGAACGGAGTTCGATTCAAATTAGATTCTGCTTCATTGAGCCGTGAGATAGTGCTAGATATTGTTCATGTGGTGGAGTCTTAGGGTTAGAGCTTATTGATAGTGATCTTAGTCCCTCGTGGCCGTTGATTCTGCTTCCTCTTGTTGAGTATATGCAATGTATCGCTTGAGGCAGGCATGCCTGAGATTACAGTTGTGTTGTTTGTGAAAATTGCAGGATTTCATTCCTCATGCTTTGACTCAGTATAAGACCTATGAGAATGCTTTCTTCAGTAAAGTTACAGGTAAGTTTACGCCAAGTTTCATTACAAGTTGTGCTTGTAGACTACTTTATTGCTTAGTATGATTGATTTATGTCAAGCCACTGAGATAAAAAAAAATATTATTTCCTCAAAACCTTCATGTTTTGTTGTAATGCGTCTGTTAGTGTGCTTAAACTAGAATCTTCCTCTCAGTCCTGATAATTAGTCCTCACATGATATTTTAGATTTGTAATGGTGAAATCTGTCATAAATCTGACTACTCACTATCACCTGCTTTTTAAAAAAAAAACATTTCTTTGCAGAGGAATTGAGCAACGCAAAGGAGCATCCAGCTGCTGCTGCTGGAATTGGTCTCGCTGCTGGTCTCGTTCTTATGCGAGGTATTTAACCTGTGCTCTTATTACTTTCCAATTTACAATGTTCATTCCAAAAGTATCACATCTCTATCTCTTAGATTTGTCCTGTATAAATTTGGTTTTCAATGGTTCTACTAATTACAGGACCAAGAAGATTCTTGTTTCGTCATACTCTGGGCCGATTTCAGAGCGAAGAGGTATCTAAAACGCTACTGACTTTAAACTTATTTCTTAACTCCGTTAGTACTTAGTTTCCCTGGTTTGTGTTCCCTTTCTTGTTTTTCATCCACTTCAACCATCTCTCCAGGCACAATTCCTGAGGGCTGAGAAGCATGTTCAGGAGTTGAACATGTCTGTAGACTTGATGAAAAAAGAGAGCATGAAATTGCTTGAGAGGTCGGCTTTGGCAGAGAAGGATATGAAACGCGGTCTTTCTGAACTTATGTATGCCTCAACATCTGCGGACTCACTTCCTTAATTTAATTGACTTCATTTTGGTTATTAAGGCAACTACTGTCATTATCTATAGGGACTCTGGAAACAATATACATCGTCTTGCTAAGTCTGTCCACAAGGTTGAATGCGAAGCTGCAGGTAAAAACAACACACAAAATCTTTTACCCTTATCTACCTTCCATTGGTAAGATTCATTTGTTCCATATGTCACGTGTATATGTTAATTAGTTTAGTTCCATGCTGTATATTTACACATAGACTTGTATTCTCTGCAGATTTAATGGATGGACTACGGCAAATTCCTGGGAGGGAAGCTATCAAGCTTAGAGCCGAAGTGAGTCAATTTCTTTTCATCTCCCTCATGTTTTAAGCTTCATTGCAGTGAACGATCATTCAAATTCTCTTTTATTCAATCATTAGGTGGCTTCCATGACTTCACTCTTGAGACAGAAGAGGATTGCGTTGAACAAAAGGATCATGAGGATGTCTGAGCTAGGAGTTTCCGTCTGATATACAACACAAAACCACCAAGTCTTGTTTTTTTTTTCCAAGGTATTTCAAGGATGTTTCTCGTCAATAAACATTTAACTCTGTCTGAAAAACAAAACCATAGTTTGAGACAGATATATATCTCATGCTACTTTTCCTGACATTTGAGATTTTAGACCATGAGCTTATTGTTGGGAGACAAAAGAAATGTTTGACATGAAAGTTTTTAAAAGGGCCAAGGCCAGTCCCATATCTAGTATTGAAACGTAACTCTATATATATACCCACCCACGCGACTAGGTGATCAAACAGCTCCTATAGGTCTCGTTGCGTTAAAACCTCCAGACGAGCAAGAAGCTTCGGTGCTCTGAGCAATCCGACTGTTAATGTCCAGCATCCGATCTCTCCTCTTTAGACGCTCTTTCTTGAGCAGAGTCCCTAACTTATCTTTTCCCGTTTTACCCTTGACCGGAACCGGTATTATCTCCAAGCCCATCAGCTTCGCAACCACCCCTGTTTCACACCACACCACACTCTCCCCAGCTACAGTCCTAGGCAGGCGTTTTGCCTCCAAGCTCATCTGGCTTGATCCCCGTCGACCCTGTCTCTAGCGCCAAACTGGCACCGGAATGATGACCGGTACATCGCATCCTTACCGTCCAGTGAGAAACGTGGGTACTGGTTCAACGCGTTCCTCCCATACCTTAACGGCAACCCAATAAATTAAACAGAAGTATGCTTAGTACAAAAAAAATCCCTTAATTACCCAACTCAGAAGTACAACAAACAATAGTTTTCACGGAAAAGAACATAAGTTGTAGTCTTCAATCGCGTGATTTGGTAACTAATTTGCGTAAGAAATATTAACTTCTGATTATAAACTGTTATCACATGCCATATCATTCATTGGAGCTTATGACTATGAGTGATCACTATCTAGTCTGATATAAGGTATCATCATCATCGTCGCAATTATCGAAAGAACCGTAGTAAGATTCACGGAGCCTAGCTTTTCGAACAATATCTTCTTCAGCCTCCAGCTGAAGTATCATATCCTCTAACGTTCTCGGCGATCCTCCACCAAGAGGAGTGCTTTCAGGTGTGACAGATGGTATCACGTCTATGCTCTGATGTTGGTTTCGTGTGGAAGTCGAGTCAGCACCACCACAAGAGATCGGAAAGCCGCCACGTGAACGTCGTCCTCACATTCTCGAGGCAACAAAGGATTTCTTTAGGAAGAAGAAAGACAGATCTTTCATTGTTCTGTTTTGGGATATTGCCTTAAAGATTTGAAACTGATGGTGAATGAGAAGAAGCCATGGTTGTGTAATGTATACTGGTGTGTGGCGTGAGAGGTATGAATCAGGGTGGTGGGAGAGAGTTTCTTTAAGTTTGGGGTGAAAACCTAAGTATATTTATGTTTTAATGAGTGTCACGTAGAAAAGTGCCATTGGTGGTCACGAGGTTCTTTTTTCTCATCTCTCACGTATATTAGATTAAATATTTGTTACTCGGAGGAGATATTTCTCAAATTCACTAAAACCACATAATATAAGGGAAAGATTGTAAGATTTTAAACTTTAAGGGAAAGTACTACAATATATCTGTGAAATAAAATGTTCTTATTCTAACAATCACGTTTCCAGCATGCGTCGATGTCATAGCGGTAGTAACTTTTGACATGGTATACTAAGCATATACGTAAGTGCATAGATAACATCAAACCCTAATCGCTGAGACGGCGATCATATAATAGGATGAATTCTCCTTGAGAAGTTCTTTGTTGGCAGCAGCTCGAACTGCGTACTGTTTGAAGAGCTTACGGGTCAGGTCAGGACCAAGATAAGCCTCAACCATTGGCTTTAGACCGGCTTGAACCAAGTTAGCCATGGCTAGGCCGTAAGACTCGGGATCTTTCATCTGCTGTTTAGCATTCATGGGGTCAGCTATTTTCAATACCTTCATCTCCTCTATCTTGAAACCACCACAACGATCAATCGCATTCGCTATTTCCTCTGTGCTTCTCGGGTACACCGGAATGTTGAATCCATCTCTTTTATCCTCTTCTATTAAACCCTTTTGTACACTCACCCAAAAAAATGTTTTGTCAACTTCATATATAGAACATTAAAACGTAGGTCAAGATTGTTAATGAAGCATAATTATTTGTGAAGTAAATTTGCTTAGTTGTCAACTTCTCCATGATTTTAGGTTATTTTACTTATTTTCATGTTTTAATAATTTAGTATATAATAAAAACGAATTTATGTTAATAATATTATATTTTTAGAAAATATGTTAATTATTTTGTATTAGATTGTTATCTTAAAAATATATTATTCAATTAATTTGCTTAGTTGTCAACTTCTCCATGATTTTAGGTTATTTTAGTTATTTTCATGTTTTAATAATTTAGTATATAATAAAAACGAATTTATGTTAATAATATTATATTTTTAGAAAATATGTGGTAAATTTGCTTAGTTGTCAACTTCTCCATGATTTTAGGTTATTTTACTTATTTTCATGTTTTAATAATTTAGTATATAATAAAAACGAATTTATGTTAATAATATTATATTTTTAGAAAATATGTGGTAAATTTTGTATTAGATTGTTATCTTAAAAAATATATTATTCAATTAATTTGCTTAGTTGTCAACTTCTCCATGATTTTAGGTTATTTTACTTATTTTCATGTTTTAATAATTTAGTATATAATAAAAACGAATTTATGTTAATAATATTATATTTTTAGAAAATATGTTAAGTATTTTGTATTAGATTGTTATCTTAAAACATATATTATTCAATTATTATTTTAGAAGTAAAAATTTGCTTAGTTGTCAATTTCTCCATGATTTTAGGTTATTTTGCTTATTTTCATATTTTAATAATTTATTATAAAATAAAATAAAAAGAATTTCTGTTAATAATATTATATTTTTTGAAAATATGTTAATTCTTTTGTATTAGATTGTTATCTTAAAAATATATTTTTTTAATTATAAAATTTAAGTGAGTTTGCTGATTAATTTGTAACTTTCTGTGATTTAGGTAATCTATACTATTATTTGTGAATGATTTTTTGCAAGAAAGCTCTCACGTTGAAAGTTAGAACGGTTAATATCGTTTATACACTTAATGAATAATTATAAAAATTAATTTAATTAAACATAAATAAAAAACGAATTTCAATAATTTTAGATTTATCTTTATCTAAAACTATTTAATATTGGGTTATAAAGTTTTTATTAACCTTGAAAAATAATTATATTAGTTAATATACTTGAAAAATAATTATATTAGTTAATATATAATTAATTATAAATTAAAATTGAATTTCATTTATTTGATAATTATCCTTATTTTTTTTATATTATGTGATAAAGTCTTTATCAACCTTGAAAAATAATTATATTTGTTAACATATAATTAATGCTAAATTTAAAAATGAATCTCATGAATTTGATAATTATCTTTATCTAACTTTTTTATATTATGTTATAAAGTCTTTATTAACGTTGAAAAAATAATTCTATTTGTTAATATATAGTTAATTATGAAAAATCAAATTGCAAAGAATTTATGTATAGATAATTTATATTGTGTTATCCAAAACATTATTAAACATAATTTTTTATACTTTTTTGTTATGTCTAAAGACGATATTAATTTATTACTAAATGTTTCAAGTTTATGAGTATTTTCAAATATAAGTTGTGTAATAAAAATTATTTATATGATGATGAAAATTTTATAAATAAAAGAATTTGTTTAGTTTATTATTAAATATTTGGAGTCTATGAACAATAATTTATTATAATTTACATAACTTGATTATATATTTATTTATAGATATTAGTAAAATTATTAAGCCCGCAAGTGCGGGCAAAACACCTAGTAGAACATTAAAACGTAGGTCAAGATTGTTAATGAAGCATAATCAACCATAGTTAAAAAAAAAATATTAATGAACACAAAAATGTTATGAACAATAGCATAATCAACCAGCTTCATGACCGCGTATTACCTCATCTACTAGATCTTGCCAAGCTTGATCCATTAAAGTTGTGAAAAGATGCTTGAGACCGGAGTCAAGATCACTGCCAGAAGATCGACCACCCATCAACATAAATAACACTCCTCCTTCCACAATTTCTTCTTTCCGACATTTCAAGAACTGAACTAAGTCCTTGTCTGACTGCTCCGCGTATGCCTCCACAACTTCTCCCTCTGCTCCTTGAATCCACGCCCGTCCTTTGTTCCATGTCTTCGATCCTTTCTCCATCACCTTTTCCGGTATCTACATATCCAAAAACCAAATGATGGCATAATCCGTTACAGAAGTTTAGTTGGTTACGACTTACGCTATATCTCATGGGATATGATATAACCAGACTATTGGTTTTTGTTTTTGAGATATTGTTCATTAAGACCATCTCCATTAAAAGGATAAGGGTGGATATCATATCACAACAAAAATTATTTATAAAGAATTAAAAATGTCAATAGAGAGATGCAATATATATGAGATATGACTGTTTTAACATATCATCTTTCAAAATGTTATCCTATTATTGGTCTTGTATCTTTTGAAAGAAAATAAATTCAATTAAATTAAAAAATTGCATTACAATAATAACAGAAAAAGGAGTGAGAACCTTCTATGGGGTTCACCCAATAAGGTTGTTCTAACATTTGATGAATATAAGAGTTATATATATATATAGTTTTATTAAATGTATTTTTATATATTTCTGTTTATTGTAATTAATCTGAAACTTCTGTTTTCATAGCCAATGTAAACTACATATATAATTTATATACCCAAATTTTGTTCATCACATTCATATTCATCAATAAGTGAATAAAGTAAAAATAATAATAAACCTATACCTAAATAATAAAATAGGATATACCTGAGAGGTGTTACCAAAAAAAAAAGAAAAAGGATATACCTGAGAGAGCCATTGTAAGGCGCTCATGGTCACGACGACATGAAGATGTCCTTTTGGAAACAGCCTCCCATAGAACGAGCCAGGAACCCCAGCTGCGAAGTACTTCTTGCTCGAGCCGTTAACTTTCTCTTGCAACGATCGAAACAACGTGTTGAAGTCGTTCGAAGGCAAGTCACAGAAGAATACCTCTAACTCCGGCTCCGGCTGATCAGATTCTCCGTCAACCACGGTTAGCTTCTGCCGTAACACCTCAATCACCGTGTCCACCGTGTCAAACGTGTTGTCTCCTACCGCACATCCTAAATCGGCTATCTTTATGGGTGAGCATCCTTTGGTGAGCTTTATGGAATTGATGGCTGACGTCAGCATTGGTTTGCTCGAGGCTAACGCTGCGGCCGGACCGTAGCTGTTTTTGGCGTAGCTGATGTCATCCTCACCGCCTTGCATGGAGAGCACGTGTTCGAGGCTCCGGGAAGTGTCCATATTGATTTAAGTCGTGAAATGTGTGATAAAATTTTGTGAACGTTGATACTATTCAGTAGTTTACTGGAGGATTTCTATCTTGCTATAATTGTATGAGAAAGAAACGTCTATATGACTATATATATACACGGCCACACTATGCATTCAAAGACGTTAGTTTTTTTACTTGGATTCACGACACGTCGTTGGAAAATTTATTTACCTATGGTCAATTACAAATTACTAAAAATCAAGCTGAGAGAGATCTACATTCCTATATAGAGTTAATTTAACATTATTAAGTTTCGATCTAGTAAATATATAATTTATATAAAAAAATTATAACTGATTAAAGAACTTTTACCAATCTCTATTAACCATTTTAAAACCTAATTTTGATTTATACATTTTCAAACTATATAACGATGGTTTTTTATTACCTTTTCATAAACATTTTTTTCACACTACAAGAAGGAATAGATTGTTACTAAAAAGTCTTAATAGGTAACCAATGATCTTTGCACAAGTGTGGATCAAGTTGGAGGAAAAACTAAACTTAATGAAACTGTTGATAGCTGAAAATTTCCATATCGCGGGTCCGTTCGTTTAATAATGATCAACGACTTCAGTCTCCATGGGGAAGAATTAGTTAATTTGGTATATGGGGGCTATATATAGGTTATAGCGTGTAAAAGATATATTTACCTTAATCATAAAATTTTCCGAGAGTGGGCAAAGAAGAACGTTTTAAAAATTCACAAAAATATCTGTTAGTATATGTTTTCAAGGTTTTCCACGTAATTTAAGCTAGATTATTCATTTATATTACGAAATTATGGAGGTACGTCGTTGTCTTTAAAGTCAAAAGAGATTAGTAGTTGGTTGACAGAAGAAAATAAACGAGAGTTTATCGCTTTTTTTACCAAAAAGAGATTAGCAGTTGCGTTTTAACTTTGGTATCTATCTATAATTAAAGATTAGTAGATGTGGTTATTTACAAGTCGTTGTCTGTTCTCTGTGATCATTTTCTTCTTTCGATATATATATTTTTAACTAGAATAAATATAACACAAAAGATATAACACAATATTTCCTAACTACGCTTATATGACATCTAAACTACTAAAACATTGAATTTGTACGCATTTTTATTACTATGACTTTTTTGGCTCAACTTCATCTATATTAATCCAAATCTTAATACCAACTAGGCTTACATGACACGTTTATTTAAAACTTAAAATGTCATCATTGATATAAACCTTTTATCTTTTATACTTTTCATTTTTAGTAAAAGAAAATTTTCTTTGATGCTTATAAAGTCATGAAGCTTCCGAAATAAGGGTTTAATGGAGAAAGCGTTTAGTATACTATCACATCAAAGATTCTCTATTTGTATCATTTATACAACATTATCAAAGTTTCGGTTAATGTTCTTCCCGACCAAAAACAAGAGGGTGAAGAAGACTGAATATTGAAAAGGGCCTCTTTAACTTTACAAGTTATACAACGCAATTATTTTTAGTTACTACTTACTCGTTTGTTGTAATTTTCGGAAGTTGAATTCAGGAACATAGATGCACTGATGTGACCAAATTTTATGTGTAATTCTGTGTATAGGTAAAGAGTCATGTCACTGTGTTCTAAAAAAAAAAAAAAAAGAAGTCATGTCTTGGGAAATTCAGAGTACCGAAATTCTTTTTATATGTTAATAGAGATTAATACTCCATCCATTCCAATTTAGTTATCGTTTTAAATTTTTACATACAGATTAAAAAAACATTTAGTTTTGCATATTTTATGTTTAAAAACATAATTAACTATACATTTAACCACATTTTACTCAATAAAAAATAAAATAACAAATAAAGACAATAATTATACACTAAATTATTAAAAATGACATTTAGTTTTAAACAATTTTTTTTTACAATGATATATAAATTGAAAAAGTAGGAAAAAAATTGTTTTGCTAAACAAATAGGACTAACGCTGATACTACGAACATATTATTATATTAATCGAGACTATTAAAAATTGTTTGTTAATTTTGCTATTTGAAATTAACTAAATATTATAATGTTGAAATTATTTACTATTCTCCAAATGAATAATAAGTTAGATAATATCCAGTCACAATTAAAAGAAATCTCAAACTTACTTTTTAAAAAATAATCTAATTAATAGGAA